>MU172276.1:490911-528377 GCA_016695485.1 Suillus hirtellus | reverse complement strand
TCATTCTCACTATTTGTCAAAATCAGATATAATTACTTACTAATATATCTGATTTCTTATGCATCAAACACGAGAGCGAAAGAGTTACACATAGAAATCAAAACCGGGCACAAGTGGGTGAACGCAGTGATATACTCACCCGATGCAACGAAAATTGCAACCGGTGGAGACGGCGAGGATGCAGTCAAAATTTGGGATGCCGAGACGGGGGAGCTGCTCAACACGCTCAAACACAAAAATCAAGCTTGGAGCTTGGCCTGGACGTCCAATGGAAAGAAACTAATCTCTGGTTTATATGGCCTGATTGGGATATTCGACACAGCCACTTGGCAGGAAATCGCTTTTCTGGAGGGTCACATAAACCATGTCAACGCCCTCTCCTTGTCTCAGAACGACTGCCTCCTTGCAAGTGGATCATGGGATAAAAGAGCATATTTATGGAATCTGGACACCAACCTTCCGATCGGTCCATTCCTCCAGCATGAACATGGATTACAATGTGCAGCCTTTTCCGCTGATGGAAAGCTACTAGTCACTGGTTGCGCAAATAAAAATGCGTACATATGGAACATTCACACTATCCTCAAAGAAGCTGGCCTTAAAGGCCTTCTCCTACCTTTATCCCATGTGAAGCTCATGGATCTTCAGTCAAAACTACGCTAATATCTCATTCGTAGGTTGCAGCTCGAGAGTCATTAATAGATGTATGTGATTTGTTTCTCGACCTTCCCAATGGTTTGTAACATAGGTATTCTATTTAGGCAGGTGCTACGCAGGCCGTAGATGATGAACTTTGGCCAGGGTTTTTCAACGATGCCACAGATAGTGCTAATGTACGTCACGATCAGCGTTTTAAATCGGTTCCTGTTCTAACATCTTGATTTAAGCCCTCCGGAACGTACGGTAACTATCACCCTTCTTCTTCCCGCCGTCCTCGCCCTCTCGCACCCTCGTTTGGGAGTGTCAATACGCTCTTCGGTCGCCTTTGGTCGCCTTTCCGCCGCTCTCACTCCAAGACCAATGAATCAACTGAACTCCAGCAACGCCCAAGGCGGGCCTTATTGTTTCGCGGGTCTCGTATCGTCGAAGTTGCTGCAGTGAAAGACAGAGAAGTAAGAATTTCTTCGCGTGCATTTCCTATCATCGTGGTTTCATGATTCATGTCCAGGTTATATTTACTGCTCCCCCGCCGCCAGAAAAAACACAGCAGCAAACCCGATCGCACGCCCAGGAATCATTCATGACACAGCCTGCTTCAGGTACTAATCCTACTACACCACGTCCCAGATACCCGCATTCGCTACCCGTCCGCTTATTGGCTCATCTCGTGCTTTTTCTCTGCTGCGCATCACCTCAGCACGCTAATGGAAATACACAACCAACACAGCAGCAAGGCCATCCACAAGGCCAAGTCTATGACCATGCCCAGGCGTCATCATTAGAGACTCAGTCTACTGCCGCCTCAACATCTGCTCCTGCGACTATTCCTACCGCGCTAAGCGCAGCAAGCGCGTAGCCACGGCCCCTTCTATGGCGGACCTATTTCGTTTTATTTTCTACTGTGCAACTTTCCCACACGCGATGGACATTAACACAGATACATTTGCTTCTAGTTCTTCAGTAGTCTAATCTCTTCATATCGTTTGGCAACTACGTACATCAATCATGATTCCTCGTCATGAGACTCGTGCAACGGATCGAACTTGACAGTGCCAACCGTTGCAAGAGGAATATTTAAAAAAAAATCAGTTTTATTGTCCTTTGGGGTCTGTGACCCTATGTCGGACATAGCCCCCCTATTCGAGTACTGGGTGCTTACTCTCACATTTCGAGGTACGATATTTTGAAACTTCTATCGTAAAGTAAGGGGAACATTCAAGACGATTGATGGTTCGTTCTCCTACACAACCCATTCTCCGTCCAGATCTTCATTTCGCAACTCAATCTCGTCACCTAACTAGGAGAATACTCAACGCAGCGAAGATTCGGCAAGAGAATCTCATCAAAGGCAGCATGCTTTTGCTACCCGTCGTCTTCAATGAATGTTGTATACGGTAGCCTGGTCATAGGTAATTCTGCCGCCGTAAATTCTTGATTTTAACCTAATGCGCATCTACCTCGAATCATGTCCATAGTAACATCTTATCGGTCTCATCTGGCAGGCTAACTTCGATATGCTACGCCCCTTGCCTTGACGGCCTCATTATATCGCTGTTTCCAACTGTCAGTGCAGCGTTCATCCCAAGAATCTGACGCAGTGCTCTTGGTTCTTGGGTGAACCTTCACCTCTGCATCAACCCCAAGTCCACGCCATGCGCGATTTCTTAACTGCATAATATCTAGTTCCCAGACATGTACGCAGACTGCGAGGACTGGACCTTCGCAAACAAACCATCTTTACGAAAGATAATGACAAGCCTGTTTTATAATGTAACCGCGCCTTGCATGTCTTCGCATTCAATGTAACCGTACACAATTCACCACTATTCTCTGTAACATCCATATCAATACCTATGCCGCTTTGAAAGCGTCTCCCACAGCCTTGGTGGCATCGTCAGCCTGCTGCTTCCCAACTTTCAGCGCAGCATCCATCCCAAGAATCTGATGCGATGCTCCTGGGTAAACCCTTGCCTCTACCTTCACCCCAAGCGACTTCAACTTCTCGCCATACGCAAGCCCCTCATCCCGCAGAATATCGAGTTCGCAGACGCTGACGAATGCAGGGGGGACCTTGGCAAGCAAAGCATCCGACGCGAAGATAGGCGAGTTGTCTGGTTCTGTCCAGGTCGCAGGGTCAGGAAGGTACATGTTGCGGAACCACATCATCCGCCCTTCGCACAGCCAAACGGTGTTCTGGCACTCTTTCCAAGACGGGTATCTCTCGTCAGTGACGGATGCCGTATTGTCAATCACTGCAAGCTGGTGAGGGAGACAGTCATGTGCAGCACGCTATGCTCACCAGGCACAATCAGTAGCTGGAAGATGATGGGGATGGGAGGCGTGAGTTCTTGCGCCTTGAGACATGCGATTGCAGCTAAATTGCCGCCGCTGACAAAAGTTATGTTTCATCATGGATTCATACGGGATGGGACGGTACGCACCTGGACGACCCTCCAATCGCGATTTTGTTCACGTTCGCATTGAACTCTGCCTTCCCGTTGTAATAAATGAATTTCAACGCATCGACCGTGTCCTCGACCGCTGCAGGATATGGGTTCTCAGGAGCCAAGCGATAGTCCAGAGCCACCGAAACGCAGTTGTTATCTTAAACACAATGAGTAAATTCCAGTCCGACAACGGTCTTCACTGTCCGACCTGACCTTTGCATTGGCGGGATATGAACGAGTTCAAAGTATCGATACTCCCCAGCGTCCATCCACCTTAGGATTCTCAGCTGAAATCTGCCGAATAATCATAGACCGTTACCTCCATGAATATATAACAACACCGGCCACCCTTCTGGAGGAGGGGTTCCTTCAGGTATGAAAGCCCGAATCTTGCAGTTCTGCAGACTGATATCTTTGACAGCCCCGACTGTCCTGATAGGCGAGCCACCTGGGATGTAGGGTGCCTTCCTGATATCCGGATGCCAGGGGATCGTGTGCGGGGGCACGCGGTGGGCTAGATGGATATTATGGAACGCGACGTATTCAGGGTCGAGGCGGGGAAGAATGTCGGGATGGATGGCGGAGGGAAGGTCTGACATGGTGCTGGTAGTGCTCAGGATGATAAGGTGCAATCAAGCAAGGTAGTTCCGTGAAGCCAGTACTTGAATATCGCATTCTCGGTGATGACACTTATGACGAGGACACATGACCTGAGTTATAATTGGCCGAGATAAGAGTTTCTAGGTGGGAATTAGAGATACACCAAAGGTCTACTTTCATTTGATCTTGTTTACTAACCATCGGAAGACCGTTCCTTCTTTATGGATTTTCGGTCACATGTCGCAGCTCGAGAGCACGATTGATTAGGTTGCCACCTAAGTCAGATCAAATTACGAGCAGTGGCAGAAAAATCGGAAGTTTGTAGAACCGGCATTCATGTTCCCTCACAGAAAGCAGTCTAAGAAAAAGAGGAGTGATGATTTGAGTCCGATTTTGAAGGATGTTAAACTCGACAGAACGTTGGTCCAGGTCGCTTTCCAAGAAACTTCACCATTACAACTGCGTTGCTGCAGTATAGGAGCACATCAGCTCTCGTGTGTGATCCATAATTGGAAGAGAGGAAAACGGTATTTTCTGCAAGTTATAATGTTGTCTGTTGCACACGAGTCATCAGTGCCGTCGTTGAGGTTGATCAGAATGTGAGCGTATTACCCCAAAGATACAATCAATAGACGGATGATGATGAGGGGAGCGAAGAATTCTAGGAGGCTAGAAAGCTTGCCGATCTGTGCGACGATTTTTCCCAAGACCACTGCTTGTGTTTTGCAGGGTGCTTACTGGCTGATTGAGACATACCATTCACTGCACCTGAACACAATACATTATTTTGCAATTAACCTACACCAGGAATCTCCAAGCCAGCTGCCTTAGCGACTCGAATGATATTCTCAGCCTGGCCAATGTATAAGACACCTGACTGGATGAGGAACTGTACGGACCCACCTGTTTCAACATAGGAGCGTCGATCATCTCCTTACCACCCCCCTCCATCTCTAGGCCAATGGCGCCCTTTTGAGAGGAATGTGCAACTTCCATCTGGTGGAGAATCTTTGCGGCACGAAAAATTTCTACACGAGGACGTTGGTCACACTAAAATTTGGATGGAGATGACGCACCCTTCTCCGTAGGGACAAATGTCGAATGAATGATATCGACCTGTGTGGGGTGGATAGCTTGCTAGAAACGGTAGTCATATTCAGTATGTGTCCCACTTCAAATCAAGACAGTATTTGCCTTCCCGTTGAAACCAAGCCTCCGGCCGTCCTCGCATTCGTCTTTTAAATAATTAAGGTCTTTGTAGTTGACACAGACCTGTGATGCGCGACTTCAGGGGAATCGTTTTCAAACATAGCGATGGAATCCACGGACCATATCTATGGCATCCAATCCGAAAGCCTTGGCAGCAGTTGCAATCTGGGAACGTACATATAGAAGCTCAAGCCTCGAAGGCGTCCGCACCACCGAAGTATCAGCACAATCTGTATCCAAATAAGCTTTCCGCTTGTGCCCGAGTAGAAAAGCACTATACAGTCTTCTGCTGCAAACTCAAGACATATTCCATCAACTAATTAGGAACATTGATAAAGAAGAAACATACGAGTAGAGCGCCCAACTTCCCACCAACATCTGGGCCATACTCCAAAGCCCAAGAAGCAATCTCCCCAAGATTCCACGCGCTGCGGGCGCTTTCGACACTCGCAATGATTCGTATGGGGAATGGCGTGGAGGTTCTGGCCCGTGAAGTTCGAACGGCTCGCGAGACGTGATGAAGGTCGCGGGCGGAGTGGATCTTGGGCAGTACGAGTGTTCGGACGAAAGGTGACTTGAGCTGGGTGACAGGCAAAACTTGAGTAAGATATGGATTACGGGGATATAGAACACCTACGATTTCGGATATATCGTTCTCAAAAAAAGGCGTAGTGATGTCATTTAGGCGGACAGCGATACGCTCGGGGTGCGGAAGCTTGTGCTCTGGTGTGCGCTATCCAAGTGTCAGGCCCAAGATACGGAGAATACGAATGTGCCCACGTACGCTTAGGAACGTACTCAGCCGTTGTCTTGCACTGTCTTTGTCGTGAGGAGAAGGCGGTACGCTGTCCTCGAGGTCGTATATGATGATGTCGGATGGTGTGCTCAAAGACTTGTCCAGCATCTGGTCAGACGACGAGGGTACTGGTCATCGTTCAGCTTGAAATCTAGGTCAGACGTGCACGTCTATAGCATACCGTAAAGATATGACCGACGAAGCGCCTGGTCAGTCTTGCCATTGCCGGCGGTACTCAGTGTACGCATGCACATAGAGCCATATCTCCGAGTCAGGCTCCCGCACACGGCTATACGCGTAGGTGATGCTAGTTGCATTAACTCGAACAGCATCGACATCGTCGCGTTCTGAGGCCTACTACAACAGCTTATTCGATGTTAAAGGTTCTGCCTGAGTAAGGTGAAACTTCAATATTTCAATGATCAGGGAGTATATCCGGTTCTGACTCATGTGACGAAGAAATTCACAAGCATTTACTATATACGATATCATGCAACACGGTGGCAACAGAATAACGAACAAGGTCAACGAATGCATCATGACTTCCCAATCAACCCTGTCCAATCAAACTTCTCATACATTTTCTTGAACCTCTGTATCCGATCCTTGTTATGCCGATAGTCAACCCTCCGTGGTCGCATCCACTGACGTGGATCAAGATCCAGCACATTCCCAATAATCTCTCCTGCAAAATATCTGCAAGTAAGTACCTTCAGCAACCAATCATCAAGCATGCAAAAAACAAAGACACACCCCGGAAAATCCCCACCACCTTTATCCCCTTCATCTAACGCCCCATCCTCTTCACCAGTCGCCGCAGACTCTCCTGTGCCCTCAATAACATGCCCGTACCCCTTCTCCCCTTTATAGTCAAATTGCACCATGAAATACGGAAGGTTCGGCACCATCGCGCGTCTGAACCCCCCAGGCCGCGCGGAGAAATCGATAACCTTCTTATGTGTCGACCACTCTGCTTCAGATGCGAGGATGCTCTCCTTGAAGTACGCTGGAATGTCGTCGTACTTGTCCCATGTGAGCGGTACACACTCGATGCAGGTATGCTTTTGCGGTTTGAGAGATATGACAGTTTCGTAGAAGATGACTCCTTTGTCTTCTTCAGCGAACATGCGCATAACGCTTTTCATGAAATTCTATAGGATGTGTCAGTATGCTTGTATGTAGAAAGTGGTGGTTACGCACTCGCACTTCGTCCCAGACGTCATCATCAGCCTCCAGCATTGTAAGGTGATGTTGTATAGGTACGATAAGACAATGTCCATCTAGAAGTTCCTCATTCAGCGTACAAGAGAGGTAGGCTTGTGTGCCCATCGCCACAACAGGTGCTTTTGGAGGGGAATCGTCTTCACCGTAGCAAAACTGGCATGTTGCGAGGGCTTTTTGAGTGCGTTTGTAGTCTGATCGGGAGAATTGTCCGGAATCAAGAACTAAGATAGAGGATGCAAACCTACCGTGAACAGCAAACTGTCGTTTCATTGCGTCGGTTCGCATCTTCTGCCGCCCAAGTCGTTCCGCGTTATCGTCCATGTAGTCAAGATCATTCTGTAGATAGTATTATGAGTGTCAGGAGGAGCACAAAAGTTGTTAGAACTTCCGCACCTGAAATTTGCCATCTCCCATGATAGCCTTTGCAAATTGGGCATCCAAATTCTTTTGGTCTGCCATTCCCGCTCCAAATCGCTCCTGCCTAGCCATTTCTCCCAGAGTGATCTCATCGTCATCAGCGTTATACCTGAGAAGTTCTCCCGTCTTCGCGTCACGCGTTTCAAACTAACCAGCATATAGTCAGCGGGAAGGTGTCGAAGAATGCAAGTTTACCTTCTCTTTCTTCCTCTTGTTACCGGGCCCCTTCTCTGCGTCATCCTTGCCATGACCAACATCATACATTCGTCCCCTGGCATCCAATGTCGGTAGCACTTCCACGTGCGTCCTGACTCCTCCCTCCTCACCATTCGCCCGTCTCACCTCTGCTTCGTACTCTTCTTCAAGTTTCTCAGCATTCGGCGCATTCATCAATTTTGCACGCAGAACCTGAGCTTGTAACTTATTCAGCGATGAAGGCGACATAGCACGACGTGTGCTCGTTGACGCCATAGACGGTGTCATGACGTTCGGTATTGGCGTATGTGACTGCGCGAGTGGTGATGCGGCCTGCGAGGGCAAACGTAAAGAGTCGAGACGTCGGTTCGCAGGCGGATTGGTGGGGGATGGCGTGGATGGGGTACTTCCTGTTGGACCTGATCCAGGACGTTTGAAGGACGAGCTACGCGACGAAGCGCCGCTCACACCAACATCAGTAAACATGAACCGTTTATCCCCGCCTGTCTCCCGCCCTCGACCTCTCTCGTCCTTCCGTTCTGAACGCTTGCCTTGACGTTCGTCAAGGATGCGTCGTTCTTCCTTGGCTTCTTCAAATGCTTCCAGCGTGCCAAAACGTTCGAGCGCAACTTCTTCGATGGGTTTGTTTTCCTCTTCTGCGGTCTCGTATACGCGCCGAAGACGCATCATGCGCCAATTAGAGCCTGGGCCACCAGGGGTTGTGACCTTTGGGGGTGGGGGAGGTACATCATTATCGATTGAACGTCCAGTACGGATGTCCTGGTTGAGTTCTTTAGAACTGATTTTGACCTGGAAGTATACTTTCAGCTAAAGTATCAAGACAGAAGGAGTGGTACTGTACCTTGTCAGGATCAGCTTTGTCCGGTCGTGGTGGTCTCTTGCGTTCGGTGCCGAGAGAAGAAAAGAAATCGATGCCTCCGGCAGGTGTGCGTTGGCTCGAAGAGGATTCGCCGTAGTCCTCTGTAAAAGTCTCGTCTCCTGTGGGTGACACCTGGGCAGATGGCCTCGACGAATTCAAAGGTTCTGCAATACCACTAGATGGCATGAGCATCCATTCGTCACGTTGTAGTCTCGTTTCCGTTGTCAAATTAGGTGGCAGCGATGGGTCTGCCTCTCTAGCAGTTGCATGACTCGTGATCTTCAAGCTCTCTGCAGTTGGAATATCCGTCGCGAGAAGCTAATGAGCAAAACATGTCAGCGCCACGTAGGCAAGACAAATACATACTCACCCGTTCCCCGTCGTTGTCGATGTTCTTTTCGACCCACATATCGTCTTCGTTGGCGTCATCTTCCGTGATGTTGACCTCTTCTGTGTGAGACTTGCGTTTGTGGGATTTGTGCTCGGACTTGTGTTTTTTCTTGCTTTTGTGATCATCCTTGTCTCTGTTACGTTTATGCTTGGAAGTTGAGTGTCGTTCGCGGCCGTCTCCCATCTTGTTCGACGTCGAGCACGGTGACGACACTTCGGACGAGTCTACAGATCTGAATCAACGAGATACCAAATTTGGTATTTTTGTGGCGAAAGCGTTTAAGCACGAATTGACATATTTAGTAGTGTGACATTGTCGTGACTTCATGTATGTCACAGCTAAACCTTGTCACAGCTAGAGCCTTATGTCGAGCGACCTTCACCGTTTCATCAGCGATAACTGTGTTAGGGTAACGTCCGTTCCTCCTACCTTATGCACCTCACCTAATATTGCTTTACAGCTTTTTGGCCTTGCAGACCGGAGTATCATCGACTTCGTACAGGCTTCGGGTATGACCCATTCCATATGTTTCCACTTGTCATTACTCAAATGTTGTCTTCTAGCATCGACATCAAAAACGCCAGACGCTCTTTTCTCCTCTCTCACTGCTTCTGGACTTCCAAACACACCCGACGCACATGTATTCATCAACGAGCTCTTCTCTCGCGTCCCTAGGAAAAGCAAACACAAGTCTTCAGCAGACCATACCCGGAAGCAAGCTGAGAAGGAGGCAAAGGCACTGAATGCCCGCAGGTTTGAGTTTTTGCTTGAAGATGAGGCTACCCCTGGTGTTTCGGAGTTGAAGGGGAAGCGGAAGGAGGGAAGTAGCAGCAAGGAGAAGCACAAGGAGGACAGAGGAAGCGGTAAGGAGAAGCGTGAACGGCATCTGAGGAAGAGAGAGCACGACAGCAGAGAGTGGGAAAGCGATGAGGAAGAAAAGTATCGGAAGCGACGGAAACCAGACGATGTTGAAACCAATACGGATGAAGAAGCAATGGACATTCCAGAGGATGAGGATGAAAGAAAAGAACGAGAGCGAGTACAGGATATGAAGGAACGAGATGCGTTTGCTGAGCGGGTGCGTGAAAAAGATCGGGAAAAGACAAAAAAGGTCGTCGAGGATCGCTCCTCTCGTAATGCAGGTGCGGCGGCCGAGGCTGCACAACGTCGACAACTTGCAGATGACGCTGAAGCGCGGACGCATGCACTTCCTTCACTGCGCTTGCATTCTCGGCAGGAATACCTAACCAAACGTGAGGTGCAGCAAATTGAGCTCCTGAGGAAGGAGATCGCGGACGAGGAGGCCTATTTCCATGGAATGAAGGTCACGAAACAGGAGCAGGAGGACTTGGAGCGCAAGAAAGAGATTCTGCGGCTTGTCGAGGAGCGTCTCAAGATCAACGACAAGTGGGATGGTTACATGCTACCTGAAGACTACATTACGGAGCAGGGCAAAATCGACAAGGAGAAAAAGCAGAATGCACTTTACAAGCGATACGAAGAGGCCAAACCCAAGGATGACCAGTTTGTCACAGATGTCGACCAGTGGGAGGCTAGTCAAACGCTGCACAGCACATTTCGGACGGGCGCTATGGACAAAAGGGAGGTCCCCGATGATTACGAGTACGTGTTTGATGAGAGCCAGACCATCAAGTTCGTCATGGACCAGACGCTCAAGGGTGAGGGAATGATGAGTGCCAAGGACAAACTCTTGCATCAACAAATTCAAGAGGCTGAAAAACGAGGTTAGTATATAACTTCCCTCTCTGGTAATGGTATCTGATGGCTTTAATCCAGCGCAAACCATCGATGAAACTCGCAAATCTCTGCCAATATACACATACCGAGAACCACTGCTGGAGGCCATTAAGGAGCATCAGGTACTTATTGTCGTCGCCGAGACCGGCTCAGGCAAGACAACTCAACTTCCGCAGTACCTGCACGAAGCCGGGTACACAGCCAATGGACAGAAAGTGGGTTGCACACAACCTCGTCGTGTGGCTGCAATGTCCGTAGCGGCGCGCGTTGCTGAGGAGATGGGTACCAAAGTTGGGTACGAAGTAGGCTATTCCATCCGATTTGAGGACTGCACGAGCGACAAGACAGTGCTCAAGTACATGACGGACGGAATGCTCCTTCGAGAGTTTCTGACAGAACCAGACTTAGCCGGATATGCAGCACTGATTATTGACGAGGCACACGAGCGGACTCTGAGTACGGACATTCTTTTTGCTCTCGTCAAGGTGTGTGATGCTACTTCTCACGGTTTGCTTTAGGTTCTGAGGGGCTCTGTTTGTCAGGATATTGCAAGATTCAGGCCTGAGCTGAGATTGTTGATCTCGAGCGCAACCATGGATGCTGAGAAGTTCAGCGAGTACTTTGACAATGCACCGGTATTTTATGGTGGGTAGCTATGGTTTGCAGATGACAAATGTAATACTAATGTTGTTCGCAGTCCCTGGGCGTCGATACCCGGTCGACATTCATTACACGCCACAGCCAGAGGCTAATTACCTGCACGCAGCCATCACTACCGTCTTCCAGATCCATACAACACAGCCCAAAGGCGACATCCTTGTGTTCTTTACGGTGCGTGCCAGATCCTCATTACTGCGTCGTCCTGCTCACTCTTATGCAGGGCCAAGACGAAATCGAAGCAGCTCAAGAAAATCTGCAGGAGACGGCTCGGGCGCTCGGAAACAAGATCGCCGAGTTAATCATCTGTCCAATTTACGCCAACTTGCCCAGCGATATGCAAGCCAAGATCTTTGAACCAACGCCGGATGGCGCAAGAAAGGTTGTGCTCGCTACAAACATCGCAGAGACGTCAATCACTATCGAAGGTGTGGTCTTCGTTATCGATCCTGGGTTTGTCAAGCAAAACTCGTATAATCCTCGTACTGGCATGTCTTCCTTGATCGTGGTTCCGGTAAGTAATGACGTTGTATTATCTTTGTGCTTACAACTCATTTCACTGTGCGTCCCAGTGTTCTCGTGCATCAGCCAACCAAAGAGCAGGCCGTGCAGGTCGGGTGGGGCCTGGCAAAGCCTTCCGGCTATACACAAAATGGGCGTTTGCAAACGAGCTCGAGGAGAATACCGTACCTGAAATTCAACGGACGAACCTTGGAATGACTGTCCTGTTACTGAAATCACTCGGGATCAACAACTTCATGGAATTTGAGTTTATGGACCCACCTCCGGGAGAGACGCTTATCAGAGCACTAGAGCTGCTCTATGCTCTGGGGGCATTGAACGATCGTGGGGAGCTGACGAAACTGGGTCGACGGATGGCAGAGTTCCCTGTTGATCCCATGTTATCTAAAGCCATCATTTCTAGCGAGAAGTACTCATGTACTGACGAGGTACGGGCTTCCATATCTTGAAATAACATGTTGATGCTGACGCTATCCCGTCACCAGGTATTGACCATTATAGCGATGCTCTCTGAATCCTCGTCGCTGTTTTATCGTCCCAAAGATAAAAAGATGCATGCAGACCAAGCACGTCAAAATTTCGTTCGCACAGGAGGAGATCACTTCACATTGCTCAACGTCTGGGAGCAATGGGCGGATACGAATTATTCGCAACAGTTCTGCTACGAGCAATTCTTGCAGTTCAAGAGTCTTAGTCGGGCGCGGGATATCCGGGATCAACTTGCTGGGCTTTGCGAGCGTGTTGAAGTCGTTATTCAGAGTAATCCGAACGCAAACGACGTCAGTCCTGTGCAGAAAGCTATCACGTCGGGGTACTTTTACAATACTGTAAGTCGAATAATTCGTAGTCGACGCATGCAAGTATACTCACGCAACATTCACAGGCCCAACTACAGAAGAGCGGCGACTCTTACCGGACGCTGAAGACGCATCACACCGTATATATCCACCCTTCATCAAGTCTTTTCCAACATCAACCGCCCGTCAAAACGGTGCTGTATTATGAGCTTGTTATGACCTCAAAATCATACATGAGGCAAGTCCTTTTTCCGACAAACCATATGCATCTAATCATTTTGCTCCTCATCAGACAAATCATGGAAATTAAGCCGTCATGGCTAATGGAAGGCAAGTACTATCATTCGAGTTGTCTTTCTCATAATGTTAATGACACCTTTCAGTCGCTCCTCATTACTTCAAGGCTGCAGACCTGGAACAGTTGACTACTGGTGATAAGAAGTTGCCCAATGCAAAAGCGGTTGCTTCGTCGGGGGCAGCTGCTCCATGACGTGCTCCCTTTCGGTAGTGGTCCATGCTGAACTACATTTGGTATTCCCTCATATCATGATTCGTATGTGCTCGATAGTAGTAATTTTGCATCGGAGTTGTGGGTGTATTGCCCAGGATCACTTGGCTTGTGGTCTGCACACGCTATCGACTTCGTGCATTCCCACCATGCCGCTGACCCACCTTCACTCTCAACCGATTCCTTCTGAACTTACGGATATGAGTAAGGTTAGCTTTAGAATAAGAATAATTTAGGCTATGCATTGAAAGTGTTCTCGACACCTTCAGTGTTTCCTATGTAAAATCGTTTGATCAGCGGAGACGCCGGGTTGAGCTTTTCATTTCAAAGCCCGCACTTTCCCGATACTTACAACCTCGGAGAAACACATCACCAACACCTACCATGTTGTGCTCCTCGTTCCGCTCAGCAACCGCCTCCCTGGGTCTGGGACGGCGAGCAGTTTCTACCATTGCTCAAAAGTACTCCAAAGCTGTTTATTCGGCTGCTCTTTCGAAATCACCGCAAACGATCACCAAGGTCCAGTCGGAATTGAACGCCATCTCTAATGTCATCAAGGAGGTGCCCGACCTCAAAGCGTTCGTCAGCAACCCAACGCTATCTGCCAAGGATCGCTCTGCAGGCCTCGCTGTCATATATTCTCGTTCAGAAGGCTCCAAGAAGGAGCCTGTCTCCGACATAACAAAAAACTTGTTCGGTGTCCTGTCGGAGAATGGTAGACTTGGAGAGACGCAAGGTGTTATCGAGGGGTTCAATGAGCTGGTTGCAAAGTACAAGGGAGAACTGGAAGTTGTTGTCACGTCTGCTACTCCTCTACCCAGGGATTTGTCCTCCCGGTTGGAGACTATTCTCAAGCAGTCTCAGACAGCTCAGCAGGCAAAGTCGCTGAAAATCTCCAACAAGGTACTGCAATTTTGTTCATAACCTTTTCAAGTCAGTTTTAACGAGTTTTAGGTGAACCCGTCGGTCCTCGGCGGTATTGTAGTGGACTTCGGCGACAAGAGCATCGACCTCAGTGTCTCGTCGCGTGTCAACAAGCTTAACAATGTTCTGCAGCGTGAGTTTTGCTTGTCTCTACATAGTTTAATGGCTGATTCCTTGCACAGAATCCGTATAGACACGCATCTCATAGAGGAGATTGCCAGTGGCCGGGATTCCCCAACCTCACAAAGAAAAGGAAAGCTTAGTCGAGTATTTCTGTTCTTACCCAGCCAATACAATCGCGCTTTAGAAAACATGCCCCTCGCAAGGCTGGTATTGAAATCTTACTGGGCATCGATAGTACGAGGTTGACGTGTTCGAGTGACTGATCTACATGCAACGGATCCAAGTGTCTTTGGGTGTCTCTGATCCCCGAGTGAACTCAAGTCGCAAGATAATTTACTACAGGGTTTTCTCAATAACAAAATTTTCCAGTGATGCGCTACTTACCACAGTGGCTTCTGTGTTTGCTCCTCCATCAGCCTCAGGGCTGAGTTCCGCAGCAACAGTCATGAACCTAAGTAGACATGATAAGCCCCATCAATCAAGATGTCACGATATAATTCAAAATCAGGACTTACTGTGCAGCATGTGTACCAGCCAGAACTCTCATGGCGTCCAAGTCTGTCTGAAGTTGTTCAAAGAGGTCTGCTGTTTGCCCGACAGCGCGTGACATGTTCTTCAGACTAGCTGCTAGTTGGCTATATAGCCTGTCTTTAGCCTGAGTTGCATTCATGGACACAAGCGAGATCTGACACTCTAAGCCCTTCTAAGCCGCTAATGGTGGTCGAAAGAGTTCACGTGACAGGTAAGTGGACTAGATACCTGAGCTTATGTGAGCGTAGATGGCCAAATATAAAAATTCAATTCAATTCAACGCTTATGCATCATGATGGCGGCCATATATTCATTCGCGAATTTAAACAGACGCAGGTACCTTCAGTTAGGCCTCCAGCAGCTCCCTATTATAGTTCGGCTGTCAGGGCCCTCCAAAGTGCCTCTTGACTTAGGGTAGACTTTTGATTCTTCGAGTCTGTATAATTACATGGATACGAATATGCAGCACTTTCTGTGAAAAATGATTCCCTTCCCTTTCACTCGATAGTTACTTTATTCTAAAGCCAAGCCATAATGTTAGAGCGGAAGAATTCCATGAAGATAGCCTTGCCTTGTAGAACGCAACATGATCCTTGATATGCGATGCTTTGGTTTTTGGATCCGCATAGTACCTTGGATGATAACTTAGCAGGCCAGGCCGGCCTGGCAGATACACTTCAACTTACCATGCGATATCTCTCACATTGTCACCATGAATCTGTGCAGAATAGTACGACGCTGTCCTTTAGGGGGATTCCGTCAAAACAAGTTCAGCACTGAGCGACAGTCGACGGACCCGGGATGCTCACCCTTTCCAAGCACACTCAGTGCTGACTCGGAGCACTTGAAGTTAAATGTGCATCAACATCATATCAACGATACTGCCTTACCTTGTATCTGAGGAAGCGAGGAGTGATTTATTGACAGACTCAGGGGGGAAGTAATAAATGCCTTCCACCATGATAGGGTTGGAGTGCTCGGCAAGTATTTCGTCTCTGTAAGTTGCTTTTACCATGATTTGAAATTTAACGTTTATGGGCGCTGTGATTAAGTTGTGTTAGCCTGAGGGTGTTTGAGTTGGGCCAGCTGCTAGTGATACGGCACCCTCACCGTGTCAATGGCGCAGGCACTCACATGCCAGATGGTTCTAACCCTATACTTATCAGTATATACAAGATCCGGAGCAGTATTGTTGTAAGTAGCTGTTGTGCTGTGGAGTAGCGAAATCAAAGCCGGAATTTGGTGTCGTTTGGACAAGGCCGCCAGTTAGTAGATGGCTCGGCAAAATCCGGGTGTGCAAGGTGTCGGCTCATAGTTGGGTTGGTCAGACTCCTCCCTTCGGTATATATATTGACCACGCCAGCATAAAGTCTAACAGCGCTTCGAGCGACCCCCTTTGTGGGGAAGAGATATGCAGACGCGAAAAGCAAAATGGACCGCAAACAGCATGATCGGTGCGCTATAACTACTGCATACGCTCCATTTTGTGAATAATATCGGCTTTCCGCACACAGCTGGTGCTGGAGGTGGTCTGGTTGCCAGCATCGCGACCTGTCCGCTCGACGTCATCAAGACCAAGCTACAAGCGCAACGTACAGTCCAAGGGCAGCAGGGTTATCAAGGGGTCCTCGGTATGTTCTCCGGTCCCTTCATCTCCGTTCTCATCTCCCTTATCATACCTGACCCCCCTGCAGACATCGTTAAAACAACCCTCAAACATGATGGAATACGCGGCATGTACCGTGGTCTTGGCCCCACAATCTTGGGGTATCTTCCAACAATGGCTATCTACTTTGCGATATATGACGGGATTAAGACGCGCTTCGGAGAACCTCCGCTGGGCCAAGTGCCGAAACATGACCGAATATACCCTGCTGCACAAACTAAGGGCTACCAGCCCGTGATGCGCGACCACCCGTGGACCCTCCACATCCTTTCCGCGATGATCGCCGGTGCTGCGAGCACAACCTGTACCAATCCACTATGGGTCATCAAAACACGTTTCATGGTATGAATTTTGGTTCAATATTAACTACCTACAACCCAATTCACGAACTTGCCAACCCTGGCTCATGCGTGCGATAGACACAATCAAGACGAGAAGTTAGATATCGACATACCTTCGATGCAGCTTTCGCAATATACCGCACAGAGGGCATTCGCGCGTTCTACCGCGGGCTCCTACCCAGCCTTTTAGGAATATTTCATGTAGCCGTCCAGTTTCCCCTATACGAAAAGCTCAAGATGTGGGCCCGTGAGTAGCAGCTACCTATTCTGCATCACAATTTTGAAAGAAATGCAGAGGGTGACTCCGATGAGCCGCTACGGAGCGATACGATATTGCTATGTTCTGGCATAGCCAAGATGGCTGCATCCATTGCGACGTATCCACACGAGGTTGTACGCACACGGCTGCAGACACTCCGATTACCAATAGCTGAGGATGCATCTTCGGATGGCATGGTGAAAACACATGCACGCCGCGGAATCATTTACATAACACGCAAGATCATTCAGAAAGAGGGCTGGACGGGTCTTTACAAAGGTCTTTCAGTCACCCTGTTCCGAACGGTGCCAAATAGTGCCGTTACACTTTTAACGTGCGTTAAAGACCGTAGCACAACCTCACCCTCCGTTGACATAATTGCCAGATATGAGCTGCTTATGCGTCACCTTACGGTTCAACAATGAGATACAACCGCACCTATTGCGCAGTTGTATATCGGCATTCACCTCCTTCAACCTAAGAGGAAACTGCTTTTAGAAAGACCTTTTCATGTATAGATTTATAACTCAGTGTATAATATCAATATCATCGTGGGCGCATTCCTTTAACCTCGGGTATCATTCACCTTCCTTTGCTCCGTTCCTTCTGTTGCAGTAATATCTGTGCTATGATCGACATTTTAATTGGCCGGGGCCACGTAGCCTTGCTTGGCGTCCTCCCACTTGAAGATGCGACCATGACATTCTCATACTTTGCCAGCGGACAGTGTGTGTGTTCAATCAGGATTAGGTTCAGGTTCCACAATAAAATAGAATGATGCGCCTCTTTCCCTTTCGTTAAGCGAGGGTTCCATTTCAGACGCACCCTTTATCCGGCGTGTGTATGTGAAGAGAGCGATGTAAACGTACACCCTTGCTGTTCTAACCGGGTATTTCCCGAAAAAGAGAACTTGTATGACTGAGAGCACCAATACCAAAGAAATAAAAGCCATACCCCGATCCAGTCCAAATCAAGGAAACGTCCGTCTCCCTTCCGTATAAGATCCAGACCGGTCAGACTGTATACGCGATGTTTGTGATCGTTTCATCATCATCATTATTAAAGGAGAATCTGCCTAGTCATATGGTAACCCAGATGGCATATATGGTCAACAAGGTTTTGGCACGAGCAAAAAAAGAAAAATGAGGACTGTAAAGATGTATGAGAAAGCGTTCGAAAATCTAAGTGTGCGTCCGTCCTCCCTGAGTAAGGGGAGCGTCCGTCCCAGCTGGCATGGTCCACATGCATGCCGAAAAATTGATTGTTGGAAAGAGCGTAAGCAGTTTGAAGATGAGAGGGCATGTGATTCGTGGGCGGCATGCGGGCAGGGGTGGGAAGACGTGACCCGTCAAGTATATGCAACCACAGCTGTGGATTGCAATACATGGGTGCAAGGAGTGGCAGGATGGTGTCCGTGGGGAAATACAGGGCAAGTGCTGGGAGTAGGAGCAGGGTAGGGAGTAGGAGTCCGAACGAAAAGTCTAGTGCGACTACCACAAATTACCGAGAACCACGATAACAACGGATGTATGGTAAAAAGCCAGCCTTGCAATGAAGGAAAAAGGTGCGGTGGAATGGAAAACCGAAGACTACAGAAGTGGTGTTATGCGGGTTAGAAGGTGCGAACTAAACGGCGACGAAGGTGGGACAACAATATGAGGGCTGTGAAAGGTATCCGAAAAAATATACAATCAACGTTGAGAGGTCGAAAGTGAAATAAAGTAAAGTAAAGCGCACAAAAAATCCTAGTGATCTTGCACTGTATCACCAGTCTCACTCAGAGTTTCCACTTTAACTCCCCGTGATGAACTGACACTTCGTATGTCTCGTCCTTCTTCTGCTAATTCACGACTCATGATCGCATCATCTCTGTGGTCCTCGGCCTCCTCAACCGTGGGCCCTGCAAAATCAGGTTTGCGCAATGCTTTCCTAAATGCATCCGCCATGATGGCTGCATCGGCTCCTGAAAATGGACCGGTGTCGCCTGCAGAGTGGGCCCGTGAGATATCGGATGCACCATCCGGAGATACGATCGATGCAGGCCGATGCTGTTCTGATGATGTCCGGCCAGCCACCGCACCCGCTATTCCAGCCCCCAACAACGGTAGTTGAGGAGAGTTGGAGTTCTGGGCATTGGCCATCATCGGAGACGAGGAACCTATGGACCCTCGATTCGAGAGCTGTCCACGTCTTCGTAGACGGCGCACGATTAACCAAATCAAGACACCGCCAGCTACGATGGCGAGAAATCCGAGTACCACGATGACTGCTATTGCCCAATGAGGAAAAGGTGGACTTGAGTTATTTGACTGAACATTTCCCGATGGAAGCGACGATGACCCAGATGCATGTGATAAAGACGCTGATGATAGAGCAGCCGCAGATGACGATGCAGCGGCGGCAGATGACGACGCGGCGGCAGCAGATGACGACGATTGCATAGACGAAACAACAGCATCTGCATATGTAGTTTCTTCACGAACATGTTAGTTGGGACATGATAGATTGTGCGACAGACGCACGGATAGCTAGGAACGTTGGATTTGTGGTGTAAGTGCCATTATCCAGACCATTCTGATTGGTCACTACCCAATAAAATGGGTATGAGAAATTCTGCCCTGGCGTCCATGAAGTGCCTTTGCTTCCGAACCAAGTATCATTCACTTCTGCATTCATTTCGCCTGCACTAGTAGTCGGATTTTGTTGTGTGAAATTGAGGATGGGGGTGTTTGTATCGGCATCAAACAAGTATAGCTGGACAATATTGAACTGCGAAATTTGCGGCCGTCTACTGTTCCCTGTTATCGCGTCAATTTCAATAGAGCGAGAACGAAACTTGGAGATGCTCACAGACAACGGGAGCCCACTGGTGCTGAATCACAAGATTACCTGCGTTTGGATAGCAAGTCACCTGACTATTATCAGCGTATATTTCACATTGTGTCTCGGCATCCGCTAGCGTAACAAACACAAGACGTTAGCGCAGAATACGAGTAATGAGGGAGACGCGACTGCTCGCGTCCGGAACCTCGCATAACCACATTGTACACGCACCGAGCGCACTCTCATTCGAGATGATAGTTCCTTGTCTCTTTCCCAGTGATGAAGACCAAGAAGATCCTATGTCAGGTCTATTTCGCTTCGATGACGAATATGATGACGATGGTGGAGCTGTCTGAGCTGGCCAAGGAGAATTCTGGGATGGGTTGGGAGACATTGCAGGAATTTGTTATCAAGAAAAGATACAGTAGCCGATATTGAATGAAAGCCTGAGAGGTAACGGTTCGCTCGTTTCTTCAAGAAGAGGCGGAAAGTAAGTGCTGGTATGGCTGGGAGGAGGTGGGATATGTTATTGGTTGCTTTACGACCTTGAATCTTGGGGGGAATAGACCAATTGACAAGGAAGCGGGAGTTGATGGCCTTGTCAGCGTCAAGCGCAGCGACGACGACGTTCGGCGACGACAGCAGCGACGGGAATGACGCAGGGGACGTCGAGCAGGGAGTGAACAGAGCGAGCACTAGGTTGCAAAAGGTGAGTGTCCTGAATTCTCAAAGACCCTGAATACTCCCGCTTACATAATTACCCCCTTCCCTTTGTTCGCGCGCGGCTCTACTTGTCCGCGCGTTTTGGGAAATCTGCCTCGCTTTATTCATAAAATCTGATTCCCTCGGTGTAGCTCCCATTTACACTGCCATCTGCTACTTGGTTCATCAAGATATGATCATTTCGTTTAGGCGGAAGATTTGAAAGCTCGCCGTAGGCAACGGATATTGTTAAGCGCGCGTTGATATATGAGAGGTGAGGTCATCATCACCATCACATGGAAGATAAATGGGTATCCCGCAGTCACCTGGGGACCAGCACAGCTCAGAGAGAGAGATAGTTTGCAACGCAAATCATACGCGATGTGTTTCGCAGATGCGGCCACAATCGGCTGCTAAAAGTATAACCGTGACAGGGCACAAAATTCCTCAGCTTTTAGATGTCATGATGCTATGAAGTGCTGGTTCACATGCATGGATTAATTTGCGACACGGCGGAGCTTCACCAGAGTTACCACTCACTGCCATCTGATTTTGGCGATGCCACCGGAGAAACACTCATCTTGTGCAAAATACAGGTTTTCACGCTGAGATCAAAGATGTTCGGATTACTGACAATCCAGGGTCGTGCAAGTAAAGACTCGAACGAAGCTGTCAGTGTCACTTGATCGGCAAATCGATGCGGGCTAAACTGGTCTTGATACCGGAAGAACTTATCCTCAACAGTAACTCCGCAAAACATGTCGCAGAAGAAGTCGAGAATAACAGTAACCTGGTCCCTGTTTTCCGTTTGCATCCACGGAGGCAAACATCGACTCCAGAACAACCTTTTGATTGAAGAATGGACAGGGTCAATTGATGGATAAGTTTGGTCGTGATCATATGATGATTATCAGTGAAACGTTAAGAATATCTGTTCAGCGCCGATAAAAAGAATCCTGAGTCTAGAAGCACGGGATAACAAGTGGGGAAAATTACATACATAGCTAGGTTACCCGGATCTCTCAGATATGAATGTGGGTCGAGGGAGGAATGAGTTATCGGACCAGTGGCATTCCCACAAAAAACTTGACCATTACATAATATTATGATTCTAGCGTATACAAGTTTTCGACTGAACGAAAAACACTAGTTCCTGTGATGATCTTACGTATAAGTCATCAGCTAGTGAAAGGTAAGTTGAGATCAACGTAATTGTTGTCATAAGACGAAAGCTCCACGTGCACCAAGGCGAGCATTGTGTTCTAAGTAGGAGAAGGCATTCATTCATCAGAGTCACTCGAGCATCAGAGTCGACCTCCGATCGCTAGCTGGTCGCTAGCCTTGCAGATTTATCATTTCGCGTGACATGGCAGCACCAGACCGGGGTCACACACTTCTACTCAGCAGCTTGGGGAGGTCAAACACCACCAAGACTCCATTGTCGACTATCCAGGCCCTCATCGTCCACTACCTCGCAAATATTCATCCTTCTCCAACACCTCTCGCTGCCACTATTGTCAGCAGCCCTGTATTCCTTCCGTTTTCGCATTCAAAACTAGAAGCTTTGAGTACATCTTTCCGACATGCAGTACATTCAAAACTACAGGTACTGAAAGCGGATTCAAACGGACTGTTTTCTCCCAGCTTAGATACTCAGCTCAACGTCTGGTCCCTTGCCATCTTCCAAGGTCTCGAAGGTGGAAACGCCATTATACGATTAGCCTGCTGTAGCGGACTTCTTCTTGGCCTTGAGGATATCCTACAGCATTTACCAGCGAAGAAGCGAGACGTGAAAGGCATAGCCGAAGATGAACTGGTAATAACCTTTGCAGACGTTATTGACCAGTTCTCAACGTCTGATACATGGGGAAAAGAATTCCATTCTGCCGCTGAATCAGGTACGTGCTCAGTACATCGGCAATTATTCTGTTGATGTGAACCCTGTTCTTATAGCTAATGCTCTGGCATTGTCACTCATCATAGCTTCTCAATCTCTTCTGTTGGTGCCCTCCCAGAAATTCACTGCGCTCCCCCTTTCCGTGAGTCCGCTTACGTGAACAGTCCGCTTATACTAATGTGCCAGCGATCAGCATCTTTTAGGACTAATTATGCGCACCATCGAGGATACCTTCGATGGTGGAAGGTTCCTATTTTCACTCCAGTCTTCGTTTTGTTCTAAGGCAGAATTTAAAATTCATATACCTGTCAGTGGCCCATGGATATTTATCTCCCTAAACTAACATTCATACAGCAAGATAGTCCAATTTCAAAATCCATCAATATTGTATCAAATTCGATTTCGATGGCTCACATTGGTTCAATATCCAAGTTGTGCGCTAGAACCGTATCGCTCTTTGTAGATCATAGGCCAAACGTTGCACTACCCCTAATCTCGGAAGCGTATCAGAAACTCAACTCTATCACTGCCCACGTTGAAGCCGACTGGTTTCCGACCTCGCTGTCTGGAGCTACAGACCAGAGCTTGTTGTGTGAGAGCCTCGTTGGATTAATAACCGTACAGCGCTCATCCATACTTAGCACCAGACGCCAGGGAAGTTGCAACCGTCATATGGGCGACTTTGAAAACACTCCTTTTCAGCGTGATTATGATCACAGAAGCAGGTCTGTCTGCTTTGGTCTTCATCCCCTCCACTTCCGCTGTTCTACCATCGACTTCGACGCTCGCAGTGACTATTCTGCAAGCGCTTTCAAACCTGTCATTTGTTATCGCGCAGTTTGGTGGTTCAGGTCACGGTGCTTTCGATGAGCTCAAGAGGTTGTTTTACCTTGCACTGGACGTTCTCGGAAGTGATGTAATAGAGAGCAACAAATACGCTCGACACCTTTGTGTCGTCGAATCTGGCCTGGAGCCACTTCCGGCTCACCCTTCCTATCAAGCCAAAAAGGCCTTTGCGCTTTCAGCAATTGAACAACTTATTCCTGTACTCAACGAATTGACTATCCAGGAGCTTGTACTCCCTACGTGCCTTTCGTAAGTTTCATCCTTCACATATAAAGTGATTCACCCTTAACACGTGGTAGGCACCTGTTTGACTCTAGTCACCGCGAGATATTTGAATCTGCACATAGTGTCGTCCTTGCCATCTTCGCTTCGCATGCGCAGAAGGCAAGCGAGTCGACGTCACAGCAAGGGAGCGGCTTCACGAAGAAAATCGTGCCGTTTTATGCCAACTGTCTAATAGACGTAAGTGGGTACGTCTTAATCCTTGCGCGTCATTGACCACGGTGGCTTTCACAGAATTCAGTGCAGGGTAGGCTCAGCACGCTGCAACTCCGGTTAGCATTTGCTGCTCTCGTTCGGAGTGCAGCGTCTGCTGCCGATTTGTCTCTTGCGTGGTTTTGCATCGACTGCCTTCTGGCTGCTATTGCGTCTACCTCCGAGCATGACGACGAGCGTAACCATCGGCTTCACCTGACTCTTATCTCGTGTGTGCCATCGGTACCATTGCTATTGCTTCCTCGCTTGCTGGATCCCATCCGTTTATTTATGGATGCAGCTCAAGATGAGAAGAGGCAGGAACTTATCGACGCATTATTTGCGGAGATCAAGGAGCGCGTCGGCGATAAAGAAAAAGAATATATGATTCGGTGGTGGGGAGAGTTGCGGATGAAGTGGGCCCATACGGGGCCTGGTCGTGAGGAAATCCAGGGGGATCATGGTTTGGACCGTGACGTTGATCTGACATTGACTGCACGACTGTGATATATTATCCTGACGTCTTGCGTACAGATTGCTCAGATGACAAATGCTTTGGACCGTTGTACATAACATGGTTTTTTAATCGATGGTTTTCATGGGTCACGTTGACTGCATAGCAACAGCTATTCATTTAGTTTATTGTTCTGCCCCGAAGCGAGGCACGAGGATAAGAGACCCCCGGAAGTTCCCCTAAAAGACTGTCCGCCTGCGACCCCATCCTGGATCTCAAATCTGCTATTTTTCGGGTGTAAATCTGCTATCCCGGACAGACATGTCACATGTCACATACGTGACACACTGGCGAGATGTGACACAATGCACCAGCCCAATTAGTATGTAAGCCTTACAGTAATATGGTGGCATTTGCATTTACAGTGGCATTTGTGTTTGTGTCGCACTACCCTCCACTGCAAGCCTTTTTCACTAAATTTTTTGGTGGATCCTATAGGTTTCATACAGGACTATGCATTGGTAGTAATGATGAGTACAAAATGTTGTAGATCTTTGTGCAATGTTCTATTTTGTTCTCAAATTTTTACAATTTTAGGCCCCAACATGCAATGTGTTGAGATCCAACTCTGAAACTGATATAATATATGTATATAACCTCTACACACAATACTATTGTATTCTGCAAGTGAAAAAACAAGTGAGTGGATTGCCAGAGCAATGCCGGTTGAGGATGTTGCAAAAGTCTCTTATCAGCTGATAAGCGAGTATGATAGACTCCGTGATTGTTGATCATTTGTTACAGTCATGCTTCAATATGTAATGGTACACTTTGGGTGACTTGGACTTGCAAGTCTGTTGACTAGCACAATGAATGATAATGCCCTTGAAATCACTCACTCACCTCCCACCATGGCGAAGCATGCACAGTCCATCTCCAGGAAAAAAAGCTTGCATGTGAGGAGCGGGAACGAGCCATTGCTTATGCCATGCAGGCTTACAGAGCTGAGCTGCTAAAACCAGACACAGAACAGAAACCACTGAAGACACTCTGTTGGGAGGTAGCTGAGGAATGGAGAGAGAATGGGAAACCTTTAGTTGTGAGCACAGACACAGTCTGGAGACACTTGAATGGTGGCAGAACCCACTCTCAGTTTAATTTGGAGACAAATGCTTGGCTCATACCAGAAGAGGAGGACAGTGTTGTTGAGTACTGTCTCATGCTTGCAAAGAGGGGGTTCCCACTCAACCACAAGCATCTCAAGTTCCATGTTGATTCACTCCTTCAAGTGTGGCTTGGGGACTCATTTCCAGAAAAGGGTGTGGGGAAAAGCTGGACAGACTGTTTCATTGAGCAGCACTCTGCACATTTGAGTTGCTATTGGAGTGCTTCACTAGACACTGCTTATGGCTGTGCAGTCAACTCTAATACCAATGCCAAGTGGTATAATCTTCTTGGAAACACAATCAAAGAGAAGGGAATTGAGCATGATTGTATCTGGGCAGCCAATGAGAGTGGATTTCAACCAGGTAAAGGATTGAAAGAACGTGTCATTGGCCCCACTGCTCAGAAAAATCAGTATCAACAATGTGATGGTAACTGTGAAAACATCACTGTTATGGTGACTATCTGTGCTGATGGTGAGGAGATCCCTCCAACATTAATCTACAAGGGTCAGTCATTTGCAATGAACTGGCATCAAGACAATGAGATAAATGCTTTGTAAGTAACAGCAACATTTCAAACTTGGAATCAATTACTCATCTACATCTAGCATTGCACACTCACCAAAGGGATGGACAGATGGTGTTGTTGGTCATCTATGGATCGAGAACTTTGATAACAAGACATGTGTCAAGGCAAATGGTCATGCATGACTGCTTCTCATTGATGGCCACAACTCTCACTACACCCACGACTTTCTCAACTATGCATGCACAAACAACATACATGTTCTCTGTTACCCAGCTCATGCAACTCATATTTATTAAGGCCTCAACATTGTCGTGTTTGGACCACTCAAGCACTATTGGACACAGGAAAGAGATGAGTATGAGTGAACAAAGAGATGCAAAGTTGACAAAACAAACTTTGTTTTTGTATACAGCAGGGCACATACAAAGGCATTGACACCCGATATGATTTGTGCTGCATTTTGGAAAACAGGTGTCTGGCCATTTGACCCAAGTGTTGTGACACAGGATATGATGGCTCCAAGCCTCGAAATGTCATCTGTTGGCCATCTTCCTCTGCCACAATCAAGCCCCATGCAAGCTGTCTTGCACACTGTTTGCCAACATCAACTCGAAGAAGCTCCCCTAGTACAGACAAGCCCCACAAGAGCCATCTCAACTGTGATCCATCAATTTCACGAGGATCGAACAAACCCATCAAATGTGCCCCACTGGGATACTCTCATCAATAAAGCACTAGACGATCTTGCATCAAGTTCAGCCACATTCCTCATATCAGACACTCCCATTACCTCAAAAGATCAACTGCCCACATTTGCTCCTGTGCCATTCACTCCAACTTGAAAGCGGAGACACAGTATCTTAGACTACAAACCTGAAACAAAACATGAGCATGGTACCATGATGCCTTGCAGGAGGCCTATGAGCATGAATCAGTTTACAAGGGAATGTTATATGGGATGTAGTCAACAGTGGTATTGTGTTATGAACTAGGATAGTTCTAACAGCAAAGGCTTGACAGAGCCATCTGGTTGCTGAGATTCGGATAGTCTTTCAAATAAGAAAGAGTTCTTAAGACTTAGGCGAAGGAGTGCTTCGACTAAGAGATTGATTCAGACGACTTAAGATTGGAAATCTTAAGTGAAGGAAGTTCCAGGTAAAACCTAGTAAGATTGAAGTGAAGAAACTAAGTAGTAATACATGTGCTTAAATAAGAGTCATATGTGCGCACGGACCAAGACGATGGTGAGAAGAAAGCGCAAAGAAACATATCAAAAGGGAAGTAAGAAAGGATCAAGAAAGAGACAGTTTTAGTACAGCCAAGAAAGGTAGTGCATAAGTATAAGTAACGTGATTGTAACATATTGCAAGGCATGTTTTGTGATAGACTGTCAAGTCAGTTAGCATCACAAGAGGAGAAGAAGCAGGGGAAAAAACAGGAACAGTTAGTAGGCGACAGACTCCCCAGGCTCCTCGCAGGTGATGTATTTTATACCTCTGTTGTTGAACACCAGAAAGCTGCTGAAGAGGAAGCAGTGGCACTTGAAACTCATCGGCAAGAGAGGGATGAGCGAGCAAATCTGATGAAGGTGTGGAAAGAGGATAATGCAAAGTGGCTGGAAAGAAATGAAGCACACAGACAAGTGTACAAGGAAGAGTTGACTCAATGGGAAGCAGAGCAGACGAAAGCCAAAATGGAGAAATGGTGCCCTATGTGGGTAAAACCCAAACTTGGCAAACTCAAAACACCATTACCAAAGCCAATGATCATCCATGTTGATGAGGAGGCAGAGGAAACCAAGTCTGAAGACAGTGAGGACACCTAATTGTTACCATCTATCACATCAATTAGTAATTTTGTAATGCAAACTGATCGCAGAAGTTTGCTTACCATTTTGAGTCAATGCAAATGACAGTGTGCAGGTGATAAGGGCTCAAATTACAGAATGTTCATTGTGCAACAATGACTTGTCTGATGTGCTTTAAAATTAGAGACGATGAAGGTTATGCATAATTAAGTTCATTGCCCAATGCGATTTTCAAACTGTTGCGTTGTTGTGCTGCAGTAAGTGTATGAGATTTGCAAATGCAAATGCTGCTATATTACTGTAGACCTCAGTACTCAGTATTCAACCAGTCCTTGCAACACTGCCACTCATTGTAACAGCTGGTGTTCCTCACTCAATCTTGCAGCAAATTTTTTGATTCTTTATTATATTTTGAGAAATGGTCTATCAAAATTAAGAGTGATCCAGGAAAGAAAATGTTGGGCTTAGGCATACATGATAAAGGTACAAGCACAGGAGAGAAAGCTTAGTAATACATACATGGATGAGTAATGTAAGGAACACCAACTTACCTGGGAATAGCCAGAGTAGTGTTGATCAGTAATCATAGCATGGAGGAAAGACAAGTTCAAAAGAAATGTTTTTAGATTGGGCACATAGAGATAACTGTTTGATAGTATAAATATTGTGTGAAGTATTTACAGATAATTCAGTCTATGTATCAAATAAATTACTCCAAAGTCTCATCTCTACTCTAAACACAATAACAAAAAGACTGTGATGTGTGTAAAAAAAATTAATGTAACTACTGTAGTGATATGCACCTAAGTTCAACCTGATTTGGGTGTGACCAAATGAACATTAGGTTCAAAAGTTTGAAGAGGTGTGTGATGTGTGACATGTTGTACATAGGTTTGTTATATGTGATAACTGACACTTAGGCCTTGTTAGGCAGACATATTTCTTTCTATAGCATTTCACAATCACAAGTGCAGAGATGCTTGCACTCAACTTTGAGACTTGGATTCTCACTTCATAGAGCTTCATGTCTTCTTCCTATATTGCTACAGAGTCCTATCAATGCAGATTCTCCAATGTTTGGTGAGCCTAAATCAGCCTACAATGTGGATGCTGTCTGAAGCATTTCCTTCTCCAAGTTCACTTTCTGTAGAATCTATACCATGCCTAATCTACATGATGTTGCCCCAGATGCCAAAATTCAAGATATCTTATCTGTACCCACACAGTTCTTAATTGCTCCTTCCAGCAGCCTTTTGCAAGTGCAGGCATGTTGCAAATACTCAGTATAAGGACTTTTTCATATTTTTACTGCATGTCACAATTTAAGTTTAATGACCTCAATATGGGTGTGTCATATCCCATAATATCCATGCTTCTCTTCTGGACTTCAGACCCTTAGATCTGATCTGGTCTGATGCATAGATCTGCTTCCATTCTGATATAGATAAGCTTCTTATTTCATTTCCTGTTCATATAATGTTATACACAGCCTATTTGGTATTTCCTTCTTTCCGTTGTTTCGGCTATATCTATTACCAGTATGATTACTGATCTGTTTACCTATGTTCATTTCTGACTCGTGATTGTGAACCTTTGCATATGCTTTCTACATAGCCTTGGATACTGCTTACTGATCTTTTCGTTATGTCTACTAGTATATAAACTCATGTATATGTCCTGTAGTACCTCAGTTCAAATATCATCTTAGTGTGTCCTCTTTCTGTCCTCTGGACTTGAGTCCTTCTTACTCTTGTCATCCTCCAAGACTTTGGATAGATTCCGATAGTCTATATCCTCAGCTCTACCTTTGGGTAGTCTATACTCTGTTAAGTTTCTAGTTTGGATACATCCAGGATTAGCCTTATACATGTTTCTGACATCCGGAAGACATCCGGATATACTATGAGAACCATCTGGACCTTCGGATGCGTTATTGTTAGTACTTTGAAATAAGGGACAGTACTTGGGAAAGGGGCATAGCATACGAGCTGAGGCTGAAGTCCTTTGGATCGGATCCTATGAGAGTATGACCTTAACAGGGTGTAACTGTCACACAAAATAGGTTTGATCTGCTAGACCTATGATAGTATGACAAACTTAGATGTGTATCTCTATAGTGATGTGCAGGGCTAGGCCTAAGGCTCACACTAGGCCAGGCTAGGCCCATAGGCAGGCTTTCCAGAGTCTAGGGCCTAGTTTAATATTTGACAAGGCCTAAGCCTCAGGCCTGGGCCTTGGCTTATCCTTAGTAGAAGGTCCAGCAGTGAATCCAAAAAGGTAAAATTATATAGTTCTAAATTATCTTAATAAGGCAAGTGGGTGACAAAAAATGAACCTACCTCTCACACATATGATACCAGCAGCCAATGCACCCAAGGAGCCTGTAGCACCTATTTCAATGTATATTACACTCAGTTCAAAAAAGGTATAATAGTATAAGGAACTTGCTGAAGGTACAACAATTCAGAGAGTGAGTCTGAACAATGTTGGGTCTTGCAGAACCTAGCTGCTATTCAACCCTAAAGGGTTTCTGTACTAGGCTAAAGGCTCAGAGGAAAGGAAATATCATAAAAACTGCTGAGCACTCTCAGACTCATACTGATACTGGTGAAAAGATTGATTGCTTATGTAAGCTACAAAAGTGCCAACATAAGGTAAGGTAAAAACAGTCTCTACCAACCCAGCCAGAAATGAATCCCTACATCACTAAAGAGAAACTTCAGGGCTTGATTGTTACTGTGGCTGCTGATACTGATGGTGCTCTGAATGACACAATGCATAACATGATAATTGAAACTGTACTGCAAAATGCATGAAGTGAGCTCTATAGTTAAGGTATGTTTTATTTATTTTGAAATTATCTACTACTGATAAGTTACTAGTGGATATCAAGAATATTAAAAGTATACATAACTACATGGTGGCTTTATTAGCAGACATATGATGCACTATCAAAGTACATATGCTTAATACTATTCTGCTAAGCTATGGTCTCCACCTACCTTTATTTTCTCCACTTGATGAGGTGGTGCATAAATTGGGATACAATCCAAATACTGCTAAATGGAGGGAGGTATTACATTTGTATGAGCAGGTACCCATTTTTTTTGTCATTAGTGGGGCTGTTTCTCACTCACACCTGCAGACTGTCAACAATGTGGATATTGAATAGCTACTAGCAAATGAGGTCCTCATCAACATGGTTATTGATGTGTTGATTGAAGGTTGGAATGACAACTTGGAAGGCCCAATGGACCAAGTGTTTGCATCCTGTGGCACTGCAATCTATTGTGTGCTATATGCACATCACACAGGCTGATTCACTGATGTGTCAGTGAATTCAGCCACATTTGATGATGCATATCAAGATATCATGAAGATTGTTTGAACTATTTGCACTTCAGATATCTTGAGTGTGAGGTTTGATGGGGTACAGCAAGAGGTTGGCCTCTGAGTGGCCAACCATTAGTAGTAACATAGTACTAGTATGACACACTGATAATGATAATCTTTCACATCTAATCACATTGATTTTTGTAACATATATCAGTGTCCAAGTTCTCTGCCAATCGCCTGAGTTCACTACTGAAGTCATAAGTGTTCATAAGTATTTGTAATGCACATAGGTTAAGCATTCATTTCAGTCATTTTGCAGATGTGGCCTTGGTAGACATGGCATTGAAATGGAGGTACTGGTACTACCTTAATGATAGGTCACTGTATCATGATTTGAACCAGATCGATCATCTGATTTGAATCACATGACCCATATTTCTTAGGCTAATATCAATTCACCAACTGACTTCAGAGTCTAGACACAAGTCAAGTGATTCAACTGCCCTGACATTAAGGCAACAATCATGCATACCTCATGCTTCATGCTTGATGGCAAATGAATAAGCCCACAAGATCAATCAAAGTTAGTTTAGGTGGCCATAACCTTTTCATAGGATCTATAAGGTTCTGAGTTTGCTGCAGTTTGAAATCTTAGGATAGAAGGAAGTCTGTGAGAATCACCAACAATCTGAATTACATATCAAAAGTGACATTTTGAGGCCCAGCTTCATATCCTACATCTGCTACCACTACCCTCTAGGATATACTACATATACACAAATGTACAACCAAACTCACTACTCCTTCAAGTTCTATCACAACTAGCAAAAGTCCTGATAATAGTCCCAACTCTTCCAGATGGCTCAAGAGCAGACATCTGAGTCCCAAACTATATGAGCGCTGATGGGCACCTATTAACGATGACAGTGGTTCATCAGATGATGAACTCCATGCACCTCTACACATCCCCCATGTAGTGGGGAACTTATCTTACTCTGTGAAATGTGCAAAATCACAGCCCAGGGAGTCTTGCCTAAATTTAGATTTGGGAGATGACCACCAAGAGGTACTATGTTGACTTATGGGTATACCATTCCATATTGACAAGTACTCTATCATCCTGAGAGCCAAGAAATCTTGGAGAACAGCCTGAGATTTATTTCTATTCAAATTGTCACACAAGGCATCATTGCACAGCAAGCTAAGTGGGAATGGTAGCATGTTCTTGCCCTGGCAACTGCTTGAGAAGTTGAGGCAGATGTTCAACATACCATATTGTCTCAACTGGTTCTCCAGCAGAATGCTATAAGATATACTTATACTAGCATGGAGAACAAATTCCTCCAAAATCTTTTGAGTTGAAGGAATGAGATGGAGCGTGAAGTTGATATAGACACAAAGAAGAAACATTATCAACATGAAATAATAGCATTCCTCACTGCTGATTCACAACTTGATCGGGTCAAGGGTCTTATGCAACACTTGTATCAGCCCAAAAATCATGTACCTGGTGATGACAACACGATGGAGGGCAAGGCCTCCAAGTGTGAGTAGAAGGATAGGCTAGCCTTGAACTACATGCTCAAGTTTGACAACTAAGGTGAGGCCATTATCATCCTCATGTAATTGTAGTCCTAAAGAAGTGAAGATGAGGTAGAATTTATCATATGTAGATACTTATTCAGGTAGCATTATGGACCTGACAAAACATATCTTATGCACTCAACCATTCCTTGTATTTGCCAGAAGTAGCATAGCCAATAGTTATTTAAACATGTGTGTATATTATGAAAATGATATTCTTGAGTGAGTCAGACTCTACTTCTAGTAGGACTTGGACTCCGAGTCAATTGAGTATCCATAAATCAACCATCTAGAATGCAACCAAATGCATTTCAAATGGTGCCTTCCTCAAAGACTATAGCAGCAACTTCTGCCATTTCCATAACCTTTCTCTCCCTCTCCCCACCATCAACTTCAGTGACCTTGTCCATATGATGGATAAGGACATTACCACACTGCAAGAAATTCCCACTGACTCAGACATACCAGTAAGTACCATATTAATATCCAATACCACTACCTATAATTATTTCAAGCAGCTCAACCTTCCAACTGACACTACACTCCATCTATACCCACATTTTGTTGTGCCTAGTGAGACACAGGATATTCATTTAACCCAGGCACAAGCCTAATGCACCCAGGACCATCTCAAGCAAGAAGAAACCATCAACTCATACAAGTTACTCCCGCAGGCTTTGCCTGCCTCATCACCTCTCATCCTCACCATAGTGCCTCCTAATTCCACAGCTGACCTTATCTCCAAGATTGAGTCCATCAGTGATGCTATAGCTGGACTTGTGAATGTGTTGGTTTAGCTGTCCAAAGTTTAAACTATTGGTATGAATGCCAATACTACTGAAGTTACTAATGATGAAGATGAAGACATAGATGTGTTGGATGATGATGCTCTTGTTCCAGATGATGAAAGCAGTTTGTCAAACTGCTCCTCCTTCACAGCCAACAACAACAACAACAACAACAACAACAACAACAACATTATCATTTCTGTACATGCTATTACCATGCAGTGGCTCTCACATCTGGCCTGTAACCTCACTAATCCACCTTCCTGACACATTATGCCACAGCTCATCTCTTCCCTCATATTGAACCACACCCTCAGCACCCTCAAGGAGCAGGATGAGTCCATGTATTTCACCCCTCAATACATGGCCATTGCCTTCAGCCTCACTGACAAACTCCAATATGACCTGTTGCCATTCTAAGGCAAGTTCAACAAAGAGCTTGCCTAGCAGATTATCAGCATGACCTACTACTTGTCCTGTGCAATGGTTGTGCAGGGATCACGTGAGCTAGGGACTGAGCTGGCAAGCTTCCATACTGCTTGTCCTAGCTTAATTTTTCATTATGACATATCCAAATATCCCAGGTTCATCCTGCATAGATCTTCCTACTTCCATTCCCATTTCTATAAACTCAAGTACATGCACACCAATGTGCACACTATCCTCTCCCTTGTCCATACGACACTCACCTCCATTCAATTGCAGGAATATCTGCTAACTAACATCTTCCTTATCGTTGTTGATGGGGTGGACTGCATTCCCACTGTCTTCTTAGATAGATGATCTATAGATAAACACCTATAAAAAATATCTCTATGGTCAGCAATTCAGATAAATACTAATTACTGATAATGTGGTTGTTCGTGGGTGGCTACTTGTATACTACCCAAAGTATGTTCAGCTAAGGATACTTCTGCAAGATCAGTAATACAATGGTCAATCTAATCTATGGACTTGATAGTAAAACAAACAAAATAATGGTCAGCCCAATAGTATGGCAATGACCAAAAGAATATACAGGATTCTTTCTCAAGTTCCCCTTCAACAACAGTGCAGAATTACAATGATAAACCCCCTCAGTACAAAACAGGTAGAATCAAAGGTCAAGACTAGTCAAATGTTTTATTGTAGAACTCTTAGCTTAATATTGAACCTGCTATCAAGGAACTCTCTTTTGAGTATTCAAACAGACTCAGGAACAGACATTCTTGGATTTACTACCAAGTCCCCTCTTCAACAGCTAAAGCCTAGCAGGCACAGAATACCTTGGCCCAGTATCACTACTCAGATGAGTGAGGTCAAGCTTCACTATCAATTCCTAAAATCTCCCCATTATGCTACTCTGAGTCTTAGGTGGACATAGAGACAACACAAATATTTTGGAAATATATTTTTGGACAAAGAACACCAAAGGCTGGTGAAAGTAAAAAAAAGGAAAAGAAAATAGAGATCTAAATATAACTGTGGCTGTACCTTGCTTGCTGGCTATTGCACATAGTGAGCTTACAGCTGGTTGTTTAGTATGATGAGCTTGCAGTATTACTGTCTCTTGAGAATGTTCCTCTCAGTGTTGAAACAGTTCTTGACACTGGTACTGACACTTATTACACCTTACTTCATAACTTAGTGTTAGATGGGCTGAAAAACACCCTACTACCTGCTGCTATCTGCTGCTCATTATTTCAAAAACTGGAGTCATTATATATACATAAATGTGGCTGTGCTACTAGTATATTCAAGAGTCATCAAGAGTGATAATGAGTCATATATGCAAAGTGAGTCACAGTAAGTCATAGTAAGCCATATATTTCAGGTGAGTCATAGTGAGTTATTGGGTATTTTGCTAAGTCATTCTAGGACAGCTGCACCATGGGAAGGGGAGGCTGACAAATGGTCCAAACGGTCAGACCGTTTTTCCAACTCCGCCAGACCGTTTTTCCAACTCCACCAGACCGTTTGGACCTTTCAAGAAGCACGTGACTTTCGTCGTCACGTGACATGTTGAGTTTTTGCCTCAAGACAAAGGTTTTGCCTCTAAGACGAAGGTTTTCAGCTCAAGGACGAGGACTGGGATGCACAGATTCGAGCAATAGACAGTACCATTCGTAGCGTGAAGACCTTGCGATGATTGTGATTGAACAAAGTAAACTATTAGGTGCATAAACAATCTGTAAGAAGACAAAGGCATGAAATGAATTAAAATGCAAACACCAATCTCAAATGAAACTACAGCTACTGCAGGAAATTAATCCTCAACCACTGCTTGTCATTGCGGACAATGATGCGATCACAAGGGGTCGATGGGTCCACGATGAAGTCTGTAAACAGCTGGAAAAGCACTGCACCATCCTGGTGGATCTCAGTGCGTGAGACGAGCAGCTTCACGAAGGCCTCCGTTTCAAGCAAGTCCATCTCTCCCGGTCCCTGCAAGGAAACATACTCATAGACATGCCGAACAGCCAACAAAAATGCGTGCGGATGGAATGTGTGGCCTTCGGAGAACAGACCTTGAGGCTGAGGCCAGGGAGGGAGATCTTCGCTGCTGTTCTTTGACACCTGCTTGATGCCATCAGCACAGTAGCCCTGCTTGTGGTTGAGTGGCGAGTTTTCGGGGCCAGGATACATGATTGTTTGGCAGTGTGAGCATGTCTGCGCCTTTTGGGGCTAAATAGCAAAAATTTCAGCATGAAATGAAACATTGTACTTGAGTGAACTGACCTTTTTCCCTTGCTCCTCCTTGACAAGAGGTACAACAGAACAATGGTGGCACCAAAATGTCTCGTTGTTCCTCTTTGCTGTGTGTTCATATTCCAGATGTCAGAAAATACAGAGTGATGCAAGAGAAATATCAATAACTCACAGGTATATTCACCTCTAATGATGTGGTTCATCAGTTTGGGCCGTCCTTGTTTGTGAGTGTGGCCTTGTTTGACACTTTGAAAGTGTTGTCGAGAGAACCGCATATTGTTGACAAACAAACAGTGAGTGTGTAAGTCTATTTGTGTATTTGGTCTTGTACTTACCAGATAGTGACTTCAAATACAGCACGCTCTCATTCTGCCTGGTGCGAGTCAAAAAATCAACGAAGACCTTGGTTATTATCTCATGTGAGATTGACTTGTTATCATAGCCAAGCTGGTCATCTGGTTCTGAGAACACTTGAAGCCCAGATCCTGCAGTCATGCCACCAGCGGCGCCATGGTTAAAGTAATGTCCAAGTCCAAGCGTGCATGAGTCTGAGCTGTTTGAAGATTCCTAAGTGCTGACTGCTTCAAGATATTCCAGCATTCAGCGCTTATATTCAAATAGATGCAGCTCTATAAGTGCGTTGAGCTGCTGCATCGATGATGTAGCATGATACTTACATCGGATGCGTTCTTCAAGACCTGCAGATGTCGAAGATGGCCATAACTCGACGAGCAGGTCGAACAAGTCCTGTGTCAATGCACACCGGTAGAAAAAGATTGGTATGCCCCCTGCCAAGGTCCGAATACATCAGATCAACTGACACAGGTCTTCTGCCAGTGCACAAGACTCACGGGGTATTCTCCAGTGCTCCCAGGACTTCCAATACATGGCACTGGTCGTCGTGAAGCAATAGCCCTCGATGCTCGAGTCCACCAAGTCTGAATGGTGAGTGGTGCTGTTTCTGGTCTTCGGCTTTGACTTTGACGTCTCCTTGCAGCGGTTGCACCGTAGTTGTGCACCGAGAGCCATCTCTTCACAGAGTATACTGTGGAGTTCTCGAGGTCCTTTGCTTGTCCATCCCTCCCAAGTCGTGTCCTTGTCAGACCCGCATCTTGGACACTGTGCAAGCTGTGGGTAGTAGAACGGGTGCACAATATTGAGTGGCTTGAGGTACTGTATCGTTGGATCAACGGCTCCACCACCTGACCGCTTCTCAATATGCAGGTAGGATGGAGGTATAAACCGAGGCCCAAGCAACGGTACGTTGACTCCCAGCTTGTTGGTCTCGCCTTTCTTTGACCATCTTCTCATCTTCTCCCACAGAAACTGGACGTACTCGACAATCTCAGACTCCCACTGTAGCTGAAACTGCGGACGTGAGTTGTTCATATGGCTGCATGCCTCATTCCATGTGCTGACACATTTTTCTACCTTTTTTTTAGTCAGTCGAAGGAGGTACCATGCGCG
>MU172276.1:471037-490096 GCA_016695485.1 Suillus hirtellus | reverse complement strand
GAGGACGAGTGAAATATGTAGAAAGAGTAAGTAGACATTTGTGTAAGAGTGATTGTGTAGGTGAGATGAAAGTAAGTAGACATTTGTGTGTGAGTGATTGTGTAGGTGATGAAAGGCGATGTAAGAAAGAAAGGTAGGTAGGGGGTGGTGATGTAAGAAAGAATTTGGTGGAGTAGACATTTGTGTGTGAGTGATTGTGTAGGTGGGATGAAAGAGGTACAGTAGGTATATAAGTATATGTAGACATTTGTGAGTGAGTGATCGTGTAGGTGGGATGAAAGAGGTACAGTAGGTATATAAGAAAGGGTAGACGAGTGAGAGAATAATGCACCATTGAACAATGCACCATGGTTGAGTGCGAGTGGATGTGTGAGGTGAGTGCGAGTGGTGAGAGGGATGTGGGAGTGGATGTGGGAGTGGTGAGTGGTAGGACGACAGTCCTAAGGAAGATAAGATGAATGTTAGTATCCAGTACAAGAATAGTATAGCCTACCACGATGTTTAGAGGTGGCATTTGAGCGAGAGAGGGACGTGCGAGTGGACGTGCAAGCGGATGTGGGAGTGGTGAGTGGTAGGATGACGAGGACGACGGTCCAGAGCTGGTAGGATGACAGTCCTAAGGAAGGTAAGATGATGTTAGTAGCATTCAGTACAAGAATAGTATAGCCTACCATGATGTTCAGAGGTGGCATTGATGCAACTGAGCGTCAGGCAACTGGAAACCAGGTTAGATTTGACTGTAATAAAATAAGATTTGATACGTGTTCTCACCGGTTAAAATTAAACAGGTGAGGAGTTAAATTAAGATAAGGACCAGGTCACAAACCACTTTGAATTCCATTGGGACAAAGTGATGGATCAGTGCGAGCAGTGATCATTCAAACGTTCAACGTTCAATATAATCAACTGTGCCGGTATTATTGAACGCCTTATTTAATTCTCATTGGGACTTTGTCTCACCTACTATGTATTTGATCGTCTTGACCGAAAGCCAGACCGAAAGCCAGTGGAAATACAGCAAACTCGGCGAACTGAAAGCACTGAAAAGTACTGGCAGAGGCTTCCCCCTGGGATGGTTTTGTGACTTCCGAAGGCTGACCCCTTCCAATTTCCTCGGCTCGCCTTCGGTGAGCCTCCCCTTCCCATGACCAATTTTTCCATTCTAGCTTGTTGCTAGTCATGTGACCTATCCAACTCCTGATGACAAATCCAGGACAAGAGTAAGAAATGTCACATGATGTGAATCCTTTGTGTGTTTGTCTTTTCTTTGCTTGTATGATAGGTGAAAATGATGTGAGCCTAGTATTTAGGGGTTTTCTAATTTTTTTCCAGGACAACATATGTGGCTTCTGAAGTATTTTTCACAGTCACCTGACATGTGTGGGATTTTGTGTGGATCATCACCATGGCTGACTAAGCAAACTCATCACAGAATTAAATGTAATAAAATATTCAGGCTGCTGGCATAGGACTTGAAAAAGAAAGGTGAAAAATATTCCCTTAGCCTCAGTTCAATTTTAGATAGAAGGAGAAGGATTTCATAGTGGTATTTCAGGGTATAAGACCCATGGGAGAGTATTAGTCATTCATGCACCAAACTGGTTTGGTGTAGGTCACTGCCATTACCAATTGTGCTATGTTTTTCCTCCAATTCTACCTCTTATCTAAACTACTTCACACCCTAGAAGAAGTTGCTGTACTTTGCACAGTGTTAGGCCTCTTCTGATTTTACAGAAGTTTCCAGCTTGCCAACACCATCAACAACCTCCTTACACTCTCCCTCCCTAATGAAGACACTATTCACTAACTCCTTCAGAACTATTTCCTTGATGACCTCTACAGTACTGGTGTAGAGAATCATGCCTCTCATGGTGTGATATGGCATTTTTCACTGAGGAGTATATAGCATGAACTTGTAGTATCACTCTGTGTGCTATCTATAGCTATCCCTATATGAGGTGCAGCTTTCCTATACAACATATGCCATGCACACACACTTCCCACACTTCACAATATATATGCACACATGCCTTCCTGCACTTGAGCACTGTACAGACTTATACCTCTCATAGTGTGATATGGCAGTTTTCACCAAGGAGTACATAGCATAAACTTGTAGTATCACTCTATGCATTATCTGCAGCTAATCCTATATGAGGCGCAGCTTTCCCATGCAATGCACACCATTCCTGTGCTTTGCAATGTATATGTGCATGCGCTTTCCTATGCTTGAGCGCCCTATAGCACCAGCCATCCAGATGCATCCATCCACTATCCACCAAGCCCTTTAGTGCGTATATTTCCATTTCTCTTATTAGCATATCATTCCACCTTTATTTTTATCATGGATTCTCACTCATATATATCTTTACATACCTACTCAGTAGCACTTTGGCTCTGCATGACTGCACTTAGGCATGCTATATAAGTGCCAGCAGTACATACTATTACTAACTCACTTTTCCTTCAACTGACTACTTACTACTCACTTACTACTTAGCAGAATATAGTAGAAAGCTATTAGTCTACACCTCACACTTTCTCTTCTCTTACCTTGCATTATATTTTCACTTAAGTCTAGTCTCTCTATCGTTTCCGCACACGCATGCATGCTTTCCTGCACTTCACACTAATACGCACGTGCATTCCCACACCTTTGTGCCTTGTATGCACCTGTGCTTTCTCACACTTCGCTTCAGTACATACCTCTAGATCTTCACTGCACTTGCTTTCCTTTTAGGGTTGAACGCACTTGTCATCTCAAGTAACGTAGACTAGGCAAAGCACGACTTTACAACTTTTATAGATACAGTCAGGAGCATCATTTGTTCCTCTTAGTATTGTTGTTTCTACAGCACCCTATAGCACCAGCCATCCAGAAGCATCCATCCACTATCCACCAAGCTCTCTAGTGTGCACATTTCCATTTCCCTTATTTGCATATTATTCCACCTTTATTTTTATCATGGACCCTTACTTATAGATATCTTTACATATCTTACTCAGTAGTGCTTCAGCTCTGCATGATAGCACTTAGGTGCCATACTTAAGTGCCAGCAGTACATATCATTAGACACTTCTCACTGGTCCCACAACTTTACTTATCAACTTACTACTTAGAAAGTTGCAGTAGAAATCTATTCTTTGATATCGCACACTCTCATCTCTTATCTTGCATTATATCATCACTTAAGTGCTGTTTTGTACTTATGATCTGTTCTGAAAGTTTGCATCTATTTGAGTGAGTCTATTTCTAGCATCATAATAGAAAATACAAACCTATTGATTGAGTTTGTACTTATGTGTCATGTGACTAGTTCTCTTTTGGTTTTTATTTGCTTTGGATATGGGAAATCATTATTTGATATGAAAGAAATTCTCATTTGAAGACCCCTAGGTACCTGATAATAATACACATATGTATATAATGAATCTAAAATTGGTTTATTGAAAGAATCTTCAATCAAAGGCCTAGAACTGTTAGGATGAAAAATTCACTAAGTCCTTCAACATTCAAGTAATTCAACAAGTCTCACTATCAATATACAATCCCAACTAAATCAATATCAACCATAATCTCCAACAAATCAAGTTACTTTAGTCTGAGAAACTACTCTGTACTGATTCAGCCTTGCAAATCTTCTATGAATACATACAATATATATGTAGGAAACACATGGCCATAAGTTTACCAAGAGTGAAACAATGCGCTGGCAGACTTGGTGGGGAACATTTGTACAAATTGGAAATGGCAAACTTGAATGCCTGACATGGCCCAGGAGGCTAGATGACCATGATGATGTGGACTGACTCCAGAGTCTGTACTAGCCTTATGTGCTGTGTTTACACAATGATGATAGACTCGAATAACATTGTGAAATCTATAGTACATTGCATTTGATTTGTGAAGTGCCATATATATGTGAATGATTTTTGTGTATTGATAGACTGTTTACTACCATCTATTATCATTTCCCGAAGTTGCAGTCAGGGACCAACACTTCCCAGCATCACTATGGTTTCTTCATTATTGTCACTAAACTCAACTCATGCTTTTTTCTTTCTATTGGCCTTGCTCATGATCTTCATTGGCTGTGACTGCTCAAGCTCATCATCTTCACTGTTGGTACCTGAGGCAAATTTTCACTAAGTCTAACACTTCTCAATTGAACAAAAAAATTACACCAACTGCTAGATTCAGATTCTGGCATCATTGATCAGGAGGTTTGTTTGGCCTTATTTGTATAGTTGGTTGTTACTGATATTGCACGTCTTTCATGATCTATTAGTACTACATATCCAATAAACCCATATTAGGAAGATTCATGGTAAGTATACCAGATCTCCTTGATTGTATTGAGTTGACTAAAGTTCAAGTTAGATATGTCTCACATCATCTATGGATCTCAGGTTGGAAATAGTTGCATAAGTATTTCTCACACAAGTGATCTAGCTCTAATTTACAATTAACAGATACAGTCAGAATTGTTAGCCTCAAATATAGTATGTGTTTAGTTCTGCATTGCTGCTGTGGGCCCTAACTTCAGCACCTGAGGTGGCCACCACCCCGTGAGTGCCAAGCCTGATTAGGAGATTGATGTGCTTCTGCACCGACTTTTGCATTTGAACTATGCAATGATTGAAATTGCTGATTCAAGGGGTGAGTTATCTCCTTGCATTTGCTCACACAACTAACAAATTGTTTTAGGGATTGAACATGTACTGAAGGCTACAGCAATCATAATGACCTAATGTGACCCACCATGCATACTATAATGCAGATACACCCCATACCACTAGTACTATCCACTAGATTTCTAGTAGTACTTATACTAAGCACCCCTACTCCTAGCTCTAAGGACTAATCATTCATGTACCATGAAGTCTTTCAAATCCTACCACTATATATTATATACATAGGACATGATACCAGTACATATTAATAGAATGATGGTGCACAACTAAGTTCCATACTTTTTTGGTTTGAATCAACCTGTTCTGATAATCTCTTGTAGTGTTTTGACATACTAATTCTAAACCTCCAAAGATCAAGACAATTGGTAAGATACATGATATGTTATATATTATATGATTATAGATTGTGTTTTGTAAGTAGTGCCATGCACTTTTTTTAAATTACACTGCCACACATTCACCAGCAGATTCACAACTTGACTTCTAGTTTAATAATACAGTCTTATCTTTTAGTGCAGGCATGTCTCTGTTTCCAAACCTTTGTGAATTAATGTGGCATGCTGGTGGAAGCCTCTTTGCTGCAGAGTTCTTGTGCATGACTTTTGTACCATCCCTGTTGGTCTTGAACTTGCAGTTTTCCTCAGCTTCCTTCACTTTCCATTCAGGGCACTAATGCAGATTTCAGCAGAGAGTCCCAACTCACCAGCAAGTCTGTAGCACAATGGTCCCTACTTATTGGAGCCATCCATAGAACTTCAAATCTACTTCTATTATTATGTAGTAGTATTTATTACTTGTTCTAATTGTGTGCTATATATATTATGTACAATATAAATTGTTGTCTACTTGATTTAAAAGATGATATCAATACAGTGATACATGTGCATGAATGATTAGTAGGGAGAGTTGGTATTGTGAGTAACACTTCTAGTAGATAGCACTGTGGTGTGATATGGTATGTATGGTTCAGTCATGACTCATTACTGTAGTAGTACAGGTTCATCTCCAGAATATTGTATTAGTTGTGTAATTGATTGAGTGGAGAGAACCTAGTATCCACCCTTCATATCACTGATCTAAATTGTTGCATCATGTGAACAAAACTGTTAGCACAGAAGTATATGAATATCTTGATTGTTAGTGAAGTGGTGGCTGCCTCAGATGATGAAATTAGGCTCTATGGTGGCTACACAGCACTGAATGTGTACCATATTTCCCACTAACACCTCTAGCTGCATATATTAAAATGTGAGTTTGGATTGCATGAAGAAAACTCAGTACTCGCCCTTCATATCACCAATCTAAATTGTTACATTATGTGAACAAATCCATTGGCGCAGAAGTGCATGAATGTCTTGATTGGTCCTGGCACTGGTGGAGTGGTGGCAGCAAGTACATACTGTAACTTAATTGGCTCTATGTGTTACAAGTAACATTGGTCATATGACTCCTCTATCATTTTCCCTTCATCCTCACTACACACTGGTTTGTCCTTTTCTACCAGGTGTCTGTTGACTGGATACTTAGGACCATTCCTGTCTCTCGCCTCCTCCTATTCTTAATTCTCTTACATCAACATATACATATGCCTTTGGACTATAACTCGTCTTAACTTATGCTACCAACATGGCTTTCCTTTTCTATTTTCTTTGACTTGTACCTGCTGTGCATTACATATATTCTTACTAATAGTGTATTCCAACATTTCTTGGTCTCTATTCTGCATTTGACCACCCACTACTAATTAGGCTATGTTGCCAGCATACCCACAACCTTTCCATTTCCCCTTTCCCTTTACTAATAGTATGCTCACCTAGCCCTTTATTGCCAAGAGTGTCATGTACTGATCTAAGCACTAGGCCACAAAGCCACCTCTATTTCATATCTTCTGATGGACAAAAAAGCTATCCCACACCTTATATGATATATTAATGCAACTGGCAGAATGAAAATCAAACTGACAGACATGACACTATTTTAGTCATAGATCATCCTACCTGCACATGAACACACATAATGCCAGTTAAACTGTCTGTCTAACATCCATATGCTATCCTACCCCCATAATACAATATCATCATCCTCTTTTCTGATATCTTCTCTCCACACTACAAATCAAATAATCTATTATCAACTCTATAATCTCACAAACTAATTATATTCACTCACCTATACAGAATCAAGGCCTTCATTGAAATTAGTCAAATCCAACAGAATCAGTCTCTCTGCCACCTGAGAAACCACTCTACTACATAATTTGCACTCAACATGATTCCTATACCAGTCGCACTTGCAGCTGAGAACATGTCCAGTAAAACTTTACCTACTTAGTTATACCATTGCATTGTAGAAACTACAATACAGAGAGGAACAAAAGAAGCTCCTGACTGTATCTGTAAATGATATTAGGTCGCGCATTGCCTAGTCTGTGTTACTTGAGGAGACAAGTGTGTTCAACCCTAAAGGGAAGCGAGTGCAGCGAAGATCTAGAGGTATGCACTGCAGCGAAGCGCAAGAAATTGCAGGTGCGCGCAAGGCATGGGAATATGCGCACATATTAGTGTGAAGCACAGGAAAGCACACACACATATGCAGAAACAGTAGAGAGGTTAGACTTAAGTGATAATATGATGCAATATAAGACAAGAGAGATGCTAAGTGTTGACAATTAGAGTTCTACTATATTCTGCTAAGTAGTAAGTGAATAGTAAGTAGTCAGTTGAAGGGAAAGTAAGGTAAATAATAGTATGTACTGCTGGCACTTATATAGTGCGCCTAAGTGTGGTCATGTGGAGCCGAAGTGCTACCGAGTAGGTATGTAAAGATATATATATGAGTGAGAAACCATGATAAAAATAAAGGTGGAATGATATGCTAATAAAAGAAATGGAAATATACGCACTAGAGGGCCTGGTGGACAGTGGATGGATGCTTCTAGATGGCTGGCACTATAGGGTGCTCAAGCGTGGGAACGCACATGTGCGTATACATCGTGAAGTGTGGGAATGGTGCACGCATGGTGCGCGTTGCATGGGAAAGCTGTGCCTCATATAGAGATAGCTGCGGGTAGCGCACAGAGTGACACTACAAGTTTGTGCTATATACTTCCTAGTGTAAAGCGCCATATCAGACCATGAGACGCACGAGTCTCTACAGCGTGATACTTATAAAGTCACCTTCCCTTCAAAAGATTGCATGTCTAAAACACATAGTAGGAACAGTGGACCAGTGGAGGCAAGCCTCACACCGGGGCATTCATGAATCTAGAGGTGCAGGGGGGCACAGGGGTCTCCAAGACTAGATAGTATTATCTTATAGAGTTACACTCTCAAAGACAAAAATTGGACTTAAAAAAAACCTAGCTTTTAATCCTCTCTGCTTAGTATGAGTAGTCAGTCATCTTGTACTAAATTCTCTAACTTAAATCTACTCAATCTTCTTTCAAAACTATTTCCTTTAAGAGCCTCTCAGCTCTTGTCTCTAGTATGACTTTCTTAGGTACTCTTTGCATCTAAATCTACCTCAATTGACACTTATCATTTGGACAAGACTGTCCTTACTTTAAGTATGGTAACTTCATTTTTTCATTATCTGTCTTTGAAGTTACTGAAGTCACATAACATATATATCTGTGATTACTGCTAACTCAATGTTACCAGTCTCACTCACTACACTGGATCCTTCCAGTTATGTCATAAATATTAGTGGATGATACTCCTCTTAGAATTCTGCATAATAGACCTATTTGAGTACATAATATCATGCTTACTTTCATAATAATACCTGTAGTAGTGTCTGATAACAAGTTTATATAAGTGTATATTGTGTTTTGATTATGCTAAACTCTATCGTGCTGTCCTTATGGCTCAATGACACTAACAATAACTGGCTGAGGTACTTATTGATCTAAAGGAGTCACAGGTGAGAAAATTTAATCTTGATGTAAACACCATTGAAACTGTGCCTAAAGAGATATCCATTATCCAGTGGTAGGGGGTATGTACTAAACTATTAGATATAATAACTTATTGACCTGTATTGATAGATTAATGCTTAATGCTATCATATTTGAGTCTCATTAGCTCATAACCATCTCTGTATTATGGCTTCTTTGGTATCTAGTGAACATGCTGTTTTAGCTGCTAGGATAACTATTATAAAATATCATAATTGCTTGAAGGCTAATGTGGTGGAGGTACTTCAAGTCTTTCACTTTATGTATCAGTGAGATTTGGTTTTTCATAAGCCTGCTCTTATCTCTGTTGTAGAAGTTGAGTTGGAGGCTGAGTTTTTGTAAGAATAGTAATGAGGGCTATAGTATCTTACAGTCAGAGGACTCTAATATCAATATTTACTCATACTATGAAACTTGTTTCTCAATTCATAGAAGACATCATTGTTCAAGAAAATTGTAACCACAAAAAGCTTGCTTGCCATCAGCACATAGTTAAGAATGACTCATGCCATTATGTTGCTGATGTGATTCCTGGCCAGCCAGTTCAGTTCATATGTAAAGCATGTTATATAGAATATTGGCAGAAAATTCCATTATCAGTCCAACCTATAGGTAAGTGCCATAATTATGTTGATAGCAAATATGCTCAATGTCCTACTGTATAGCTTAGCATGATTTACATGAACTGCTTTTCCAAAGTATACAGAGACCTCCTAGTATGAGTTGCTTGCTTTCAGATCCATAGACCATATGTCAAAATGTCAATGATGCACAAAGAAAATATAAGTTTTTTAGATACTACTTATTGTATCAGAACATTGAAACTCATTGACTAGCTACAATCAACCCACCCTCCATAGTTTCCTTCTCCAAACTCTCAGGCAGTGGAATTAGTTGGACTTATACACCAGGACCAGATATTATAGTTCCATTATCCTGGCAGCTTTTACAGAACTTAGGACAACAGAAACCTGGGATCACTAACACTACAAAATATTATATCCATTATACACAATATAATTCAAAGCATGAATGTATTAAGACCATGCACAAAGGGTAGGACTGATTCTGAGGGGCTTGGCTTCAGCTTATGTGCTGCATCCCTTACCCAAGTATGTGCTCTTAATTTCAGATTGGTGTCTGAAGAAAGTCTGAAGGTATCTAAAGGTGTCTGAAGATGTCCGAAGGACATATGAAGGTGCAGGTAACTTCCAGATGAGTGTGGGAAAGTTCTGGAGGAACTTCCGGAAATTACAATGAGGTTTTGTCCTAATACAGATATGTGTAATAGAGAAGCAAACAGAGGAATGGCTGCAAGAACAAAGTCTAAAGCAGAATAGGTCCGGAGGACTGCAGGAAAGATCCAGATAGACTTCCGGAAACTTCAGAGGATCAGACGGGTGGATGAGTGGATAAGCAGATGAGCAGTGGATTGGAGAATTGGAGGATTGGAGGATTGGAACTCTGGCCTAGCAAATTCCTCCCTAGGCCTGAGATGGATATTGACTAGGTTAAAGGACTAGACTTGATATGAGGACTTAGAGTGAAGACTAGTGCAAGGGCTAATATGATATTCAGATTGAGGTACTACAATATATATATACAAGTTTATATACTAAGAGAAATAATGGCAATAAGCAGAGTCTGAGGCTATGTATGAAGCATATGCAAAGGTTAACAAATGCAAGTCAGAAATGAACATAGGTTAATGGATCAGTAAGCATACCAGTAATAGTATAACCAAGGTAACAGAAACAAGGAATACTGGATAGGTTGTGTAAACATTATATGCACAGGAAATGTATCTATATGTTGGATAGAATCAGATCAGACCAGATCGGATGTGGTCTGGATGAGATGTGTGGATATGTGAGATATATTATTAGGGCAATAGGACAAAGGATGAATGATGCAGGCTAGCTGCAAAGGTAAAGGGATCTAGATGTGCGGATGTGGATGTAGATGTGCAAAGGTGCAGGAATCCGGATGGATAGAGGACTGGAGATATGGATAGGACATCCAAAGGTCTGGATGAGGTGTGGGAATATTATCAGATGTGGGTCCAGAATACAGGATATGACAGAATGGTGGGTAAAGCACTTATATGCTCCACTTCTAGTGTAAGCTATCACTTTGGAGATTTCAGTAGTTTGTAAGGTCAACTCGCAAAGAAAAGCTGGATATAGTATAAATGTTGGTGTGCATTTTGAGATTCCTTCTAACTTCTGTAAACCTAAGTTTCTTTGCATTAGAACATTTGTAAAGATAAGAAGGACGTTGATGCTTATATTGATGCACCTGGACTCATTACTCTTACACTGGACATGGTTGTTCCCAAAGTCTTCATGTTTGAAAATGAATTTTCATAGTACATCAATAAGTTCATTATCCAAAATACCACTTGGGTTGATCTCTTCACACACAAGCCTAATGTCTCTTATTTTTTCTCCCAATATTTGGCCCCCTCTTAATATGGACAAAAAGCACCTATATTTAAATCTAAGCAGTTTTCATTGTCAGTTATTGTATCAGTAGTGTAGTGGGATGATTATAAGAAGTGGCTAGAGAAAATTAAAGAGGTAAGTCTCTGAAACAGCTTCTCGATGGTTCACACTAACTATTATCAGTGTCATCAGTTTGAGGCTCAAGACTTACCTATTGCAACTGCTACTACTAGTAGTATGTTTTATCAGTCTGTGACTCAAGACTTACCTACTGCTATGTTAATGACTTGTGACTTTAGGGGCACTAATGAGTGGAACAGTGTTGAGTCTGAGGACTCTGAGCCTGAAGGTCTGGAATTGAGTAACTTGGGGGATAGCTGCAATGCAGAGTCAGACTTAATACAGAACTATCTAATACCTTCTCTCTTAGCAAAGTGGACATATGTGTGAGCAGATAGTGATTCTTACTTAAGTACTGTATTACCTCCCTATAAGAAGGCTATACCATTAATGTACAAAGACTTAGATATATGCCTACATCACAAAAATTGCAAAATAACTGAGGGTGTTACATGAGTTCTGGCTGTGCAGAAGACTGGACTGAAATGGATGAAATGTTAGCATGATATCTGAATAGGTAAAATCAGATGTAGTAAGCAATTTTAATGCACTATGAGTAAATAATGAGCTCTGTACTGCTTTGTTGGTGGTGATGACAAATCAAAAACATTGAATCAGAAGCTGACATGGTAAATGATTGAAAAATGAGATGACAAGCAGATGGATCATTTGTACAAGAGTAAAAGAGTGAAAACTTTCAAAAGTGTCAAATATGTAGTATTTTGTATTTATGTTTCTATAGAGGCATTCTATGTGTGTTCTGGGCTAGCTATATGATGGATATACTCCAACTATATATACAAATAGACCCCACACCAAAATTGAGCTCTGGATCCACAGGTAAAGTTTTCACAGAGGGTAAACCATTAGGAGAGAGGGAATGTATCATACAACAAGGTTTTGTCCTATGGTTCTGGGCTCCTGAGACATTGTTCCTACTGTTGAATAGATTCTGATTTTTCTAAGCCTATTTATCCAAAAACAAAAAAAAATAAGAACCTATACACACTGTATCTATTGATGTAGGGCACTTCAGAAGGTGAAACAAAGAGTAGAATCTCTTCATATATGCTCTTAAACATTGTCTAAATATTACAGAATACTTCCCTATGAAAGGGGCAAAAATGTGAAAGTGTTCTTTATTCTATCATATGTTGAATGGTCTCTGGAGGAGGAGCAGAGATATAAATACACAAAGAAAGTGGTGTATTATATAATATAATATAATATATGTATTTACCAAACTACTACTTAGATACAAGAGAAGGCCTATTGTGGTGTAATTGTGAAGCTGCAGTGAGGTAGGGAGGGTGTGGGAATAATTGATATTATGAAGATTGCCAAAATGAGTGATGTTTTGAATGTAGTGGGGAAATTCTCACATTAGGTGGCTAAAAATGCAAAAAATGCAGAGTGTGGAAATAATATAGGAAGGTCCTAATATAAGAAACAATCTATTTTTAAGTGTTATATGAAAAGGCTAAAAATGCAAAAATGTGGAGTGTTAAGAATAATATGGGAAGGCCCTAATATGAAGAGCAATTTATTTTTAAACATTGTAATGAAACACTAAAAATGTGAAATTGTAGGGTGTAAGAATAATGTGGAAAGGCTCTAATATGAAGAATAGTTTATTTTTGAATATTATAAGAAAAGGCTAAAAATGTAAAAATATGGGGTATGAGAGTAATATGGGAAGAATAAAGAATGATCTATTTCTAAGTGTTGTGGGGAAATTCTTACAGGTAGCCAAAAATGCGAAATAAATGTAGCTAAGTTTCAAAATTTTCAAAAATATTTAGAGATGAGAAAGCTCAGATAGTGATAGAAGAACAGGTGGGACAGATGGAAAAGCCTAGATGGTGATAGGAGGATAGGTGGGAGAGCCCAAATGGCAATAGGAGGGCAGGCAGGAAAACCCAGATGGTAATAGGAGGATAGACAGGAGAGCCCAGATGGTGATAGAAAGGCAGACAGGAAAGCCCAGATGGTAATAGGAAGACAAGTGAGAGAGCCCAGATTGTGATAGAAGAGTAGGTGGAAAAGCCCAGATGGTGATAGAAGGACAGGTGAGACATGTAGGAGAGCTCAGATGGTAATAGAAGGATAGGTAGGAAAGCCCAGATAGTATAAAAAAGATTGGTGGGAGAGCCCAGATGATACAAAAAGAGTCAGTGGAAAAGTCCAGATAATGTGAAAATAGTAGATAATATAGAGAGTATTAGCAAGACAGCTCAAACACCAATGCCAACATTATTATCTCTAAAAAATCTCTCTCCCTTAGTTCAGTTTATAAGAAGCTTCAAAGATATCTGTAATACCATATAGACTTGTAATGATCCCACTAAGTGAATTCCTCAATATAATTATATGAAGTAAAGATGTATATCTTTTATTTTACTATTAAGACATTCTGTCATTTAATGTATATGTGTATCAATTGCCTTATGTATATATATATATATACACCTACTATTGCTTCCCATAAATATACAAATTATAGATTTTATTGTTCCAAAAATGTTTTCAAAGGACCCCTGTCACTCATAATTATGATGGGAAAGCCCATTCAATCAATATACTATGATGTCTCAGAGACATACTAAAGTGATCCTGAATGGGGTTGGAAAATATTACAAATAGATACTGGGGATAGCCCAGACGCTATTCAGTGTGGGCTAAGATATCCCAGCATATAGGATAAAATATTGGGAATACCATCCTAAAGAACACCCACTAGGTCCTTTGCTAGCTATAAACACATAGACCTAAGAGGTCTTTTTGAGTGGTTGACTGAAGTAGCTCACCCATGATATCACAGAAATCACCACTCATGAAGAATGTGCAGAGCATTGTGGTTACAGACCCCTAGTACCTTGTAATTTTGTGCTTCACCAGTTGAGCATAAGCAAACTTGTGGTGGGTCATTTTTTCAAAATCTCTGCCTCTCAGCTGATGTCATGTTTATGCAGCTCATTGGCACAGAAACTCAGCCAGCATGTTGGAACATGGTTGTCTCCTCAAATGAGAGCATAACTGCCAATTAAATTTGATATATTTGTATCTGTCAACCTCATTGCTGTACTCTGCATCATTGTTGTGTGCTGCAACCCACACCCTCACCTGCCACCTGCTGTAGGGAATAATTCCTAGCTAGCCTTGCAGAGACTGTTTTTACCTTAGTCTTATGTTTGCATTTTTGTAGCTTATATAATCAAGTTACCTTTCCACCAGTTTTCACTCTGAGTCTGAGAGATCAATAAGTTTCTATCATATTTCCTCTTCTCTGAGCCTTGAGCTTGGTCCAGAAATCCTTTAGGGTCAAACCACAGCTAGATTCTGCAAGACCCAACACATTGTTCTGAATCACCATCAGAATTGTTGTACCCACACTGCTCCTGTTAAGACCATACACAAAGAGTAGGACTGATTCAAAGGGGCTTGGCTTTAGCTCATGTACTGTGCTCCTTATCTGAGTATATACCCTTAACTTCAGAATGATGTCCAGAGAAAATCTAAGGAAGTTCAAAGGACTTCTGGAGGAGTGTAGGAAACTTCAGAAGAGTGCAAGTAACTTTCAGATGAGTGCAGGAAAATTCCAGAGGAACTTCAAGAAATTACCATTTATATACTACTGAGGACTTAATGGAGAATCAGTTAGCACAAGTGCATTCGACTTGAGGGGCTTGCTATTGGAATAAGTCAATATTTAGTCAATCAATACACAGCCAAAAGCCCAGGCACGAGAAACAGAATCTGAAGGTATAATTATGAGTCCAATGCTAAAGTGTTGGCTGATGTTTTTGGGTTTCACAGGTTAACGGATTTTGGGTGTGGGTTCAGCAGGTTCTCATCAGGTTTAGGGAATGAGTGTCAGATATAGTGAGTGGTATGTAGGTTATTGATAATGGTAGGTGTTACAGATTGAAAGAGTGGTAATATTTGCAATGGAACTAAGAAGAGCAAAATATCAGGTTTGACTGAAAAGTGTCAGAGAAATGGCTCCCTACTACTTGGATGATAAATATGCTATGTGGAAACCAATATATATATAAGTATGTAGAAATATGGAATCCAATAGGCAAAAGTAGCAGCTAAAGAATTTTGGGTCTAATATACATGTAAATAGACACAAGGTACTGCAGACTATGGGAAAACATGTAATAGTGCTGGCTACAACATGAGTAATGTGCGAAATAATCAACTATGCACCTAGTGAGGCTAGACATAGGTAGGACAAGTGCATAGGAAAAATGTTGCATCTAATATGGTTGATGTGTCAGGTCCACAAGTCAAAGTATTGGGTATGGTGGTCATGTATCAGGTTGCATCAGAAAGTGATTATCATGTGATGGACATTTAACATAATGTATAAAGTAGCAGAATACAAGCCTAGCATGGGCTTGAGTGCTACAATGTACAAAGAGGAAAGGCATGGAGGCATGGAAGATAGATGCTGGTTGTATCTGTATGTTTGGAAGTCTGGAGACAGATGATTACCATAAGGGGATGAGTGCTAATTTAAGGTTTGGGTTTGAATATGAAGGATAGGTCGTATCTGGAAAGCCAAAGATATGGATATCAGATGTAGGAGTACAGGGATCTGGATAGATAAAGGATTGAGTCTGGAGATATGGATAGGAGGTCTAGAGGTCCAGATAAGACATAGGAACATTGTTGGATGTAGGTCTGGAATGCAGAATATGATAGCTCCAATCAGAACACCACCTCTATTTATTGATTTGTTCAGATTGCTACTAATGGATATGAATTGGGAGCTTATTAATGCAACTCTGAGATGAATTCTATGCAACTCTTTATTCATATAGGGGCTACATATGGCTTTGAGTTGGACACTGGACCATAGTCCAACTCTTACTAACCTTCACTCATCTCTAGTAAATCTTGATCACATGCACTGTCTCATATATCAGTTCCATTGTAACAAGTATTTAATGAAGACTGACTCTCAAGGTGCAAAACTGCTCATTGACAAGGAGAACAAGCTTCCACATCATGCTCACTAGGTTTAGTATGCAGAAATGCACACTCTCTCTAGCAGTGTCAATTTCTGTCTTATTGTTTGTATGAGTCTCTTGATGTTGTGCCATCTACTACTCATACATCAGGTGTCAATTAACATATCATTCAAGTGCTTGCACAGCTGGCAAGAATTTGAGATTGAAGCATGGGACAACAACCACATGTGATGTACATAAGTTTATGTTTATATCACTTGAATTTGCCAATACTAATACTAAGTATAGCTCTTATGGGTGCATAAGCATTCATAAATTCACAATCTGCACAGGCATACTTTGTTCTTTTCTGCCAAATCTTTTCAATCACTAGTGAGGACATAGGAATATCAGTATCTTTCAGACACATCCATGGCAGCAACTATGAGTCAGTAGTGGCAGATGCTCATATGAGTCAGGGTCTCAGTACATATTTCCTCCTTTCTTTGGCTTACAAGCAAGGCTGACATATCTTATGGTAGGACTTGGAATATTTGGCTCAGAGCTTAGCAAAAACATCAAGACTTCATGCATCCACAAACTACATTACAAGTGATGCAATCTGACTCCCTATGATTATCTTCGCTAGTTCTACCATTTGTACATTATCCATTTCAAGAAGAACTTGCAGCTGCTTTAAACACAGGTGTTAAAGGAGGTATATAATGCTATGTTGAGTCTATCTTCATCAGATGCACATCCCAGTTTTCAGAGGATACTCAGTATCATCAGAGGTGGCAGCTGAAAAGCTGAAGCATGGCTTAAGGTCAAATTTTAGACCAACAAGCTCACATTACCTATGCTATACTGTCTTGTGAGCTTCATACTTGAAGATATTTGGCATATATGCCCAACAACCACAAATGACAATGAGCAGGCCCACTGCAACATCAATCATGATGGGGTGCAGTTAATACTTCTTAGTGGTATCATGAGAGGCCAAGTCTTTGACAATCAAGCAGCACAGAGCATTGACATTCCTGCATCACTGAACATTAGCTGTCATGATTGTGATGCTACTCATGCCTACCAAGCCTCAAGAAGCATCACTTGTCAAGGTATAAATCTTCATCTATGTCATTAATCCATTATGTTGACAGCATCTTAGCTCTTTCATAGTGCCATCATGTCACTCAATATCTAGTGATACAACCTGCAGGTAACAGACACCAGAACCATGGTTCTCATGCTATGCATGTGCCATCACAGCAACCAGCACCTAGAAGAATTCTACCCATTGTAGAGACTTGTGTGTGCAAATGCCAAATATATGGTGTAGAAACAACAATAGTGCCAGGCATGAATGAGGCTCCTGGCTGTATCTATAAGTGTTGTAGGTCGTGTGTTGCTTAGTTGCGCATTCGACCCTAAAGGGGAAGCAAGTACAGTGAAGATCTAGAGGTATGCGCTAAAGTGAAGCATGAGAAAGCATGGGAACACGCATGCATATTAGTGTGAAACACAGGAAAGCACATGTGCTGTAGAAACAACAATACCGAGAGGAACAAATGGTGCTCCTGACTGTATCTATAAAAGTTGTAAGATTGCACTTTGCCTAGTCTGTGTTACTTGAGATGGCAAGTGCATTCAACCCTATAGGGGAAGCGAGTGCAGCAAAGATCTAGAGGAATGCACTGAAGTGAAGCATGAGAAAGTGCAGGTGCGTGCAAGGTACAAAGGTGCAGGAACACACATGTGTATTAGCACAAAGCATGGGAAAGCGCGCACGCATGTACAGAAACAAAAGAGACTAAGCTTAAGTTATGATATAAAGCAAGATAAGAGATGTGAGATGCAATGTGCTAATGAATAGGCTTCTACTGTGACTTTCTAGGTATTAAGTAGGTAAGTAAAGTTGGGTGAAAGTATGTAAGTAAAGTTATAGTATATACTGCTGGTGCTTATATAGTGTGCCTAAGCGCAGTCATGCAGAGCCGAAGCACTACTGAGTAGGTATGTAAAGATATATATGAGTGAGAATCCATGATAAAAATAAAGGTGGAATGATATGCAAATGAGAGAAACAGAAATATACGCACTAGAGAACTTGGTGGACAGTGGATGGATGCATCTGGATGGCTGGCACTGTAGGGCGCTCAAGTGCAGGAATGCACATGCATATACATTGTGAAGCACAGGAATGGTGCGCACATGGCGTGTGTTGTGCGGGAAAGCTGCGCCTCATATAGCAATAGCTGCAGGTAGTGCACAGAATGATGCTACAAATTTGTGCTATGTACTCCCTAGTGAAAACTGTCATATCAGGCCATGAGACACATGAGTCTCTACAGTGCATATGCAGAAATGATAGAGACTAAGCTTAAATGATGATATAGTGCAAGACTAGAGAAGAGAGATGTGAGGTATAAACAAATAGATTTCTACTGCAAGTTTCTAGGTAGTAAGTTGAAAAGTAAGGTGAAGTGAAAGGTATTGTTAAAAGTAAAGTAAAAAGTGAAGCAAAAAGTTCCCCCCCATAGTATGTACTGCTGGCACTTACAGTGACTTGCAAAACCGTTATAATGTTTGGTACTTTTTTAGTGTACACATTATTGTGCCTGTATGCATGGAAATCACACTTTATGTTGGTGAGAGATATTGGAGGGCCAACCCTTGGCTACACATAGACACTTGGGTTACGTGATTTGGCCCATGGGATGTGAAGATATGGCTATTTTAAGACAGAGATACCATTGTAACAATTTTGCAACTGTTGATAATAATTAAGGTATTGACAAATATCAGTACTTGGTATAACCTCCTTTGGCTTTAATTACTGCCTCAATCCTCCTAGGCATACTTTCAATCAATTTCTGACACACCTCAG
>MU172276.1:381610-469277 GCA_016695485.1 Suillus hirtellus | reverse complement strand
GCCTAGGGAATTCCTCCCTAGGCCTGAGATGGATACTGACTAAGTTGAAGGACTAGAACTGATAAGAGAATTTAGAGTGAAGACTAGTGCAAGGACTAATATGATATTCAGACTGAGGTACTACAAGACATGTACAAGAGTTTATATACTAAGTGACTACCGGAAAGATCAATAAGCAAAGGTCCAAGGCTATGTATGAGGCATAAGCAAAGTTAACAAACACAAGTCGGAAATGAGGCATAGGTTAAAGGATCAGTAAGCATACCGGTAGTAAGTATAGCCGAGGTAACGGAAACAAGGAATACCGGATAGACTGTGTAAACGTTACATGCACAGGAAATGTATTATGAAGCTTATCGTATATCGGATAGGAAACAGATCCATACATCGGACCAGACTGGATCAGATATGGTCTGGACAAGATGCGTGGATATATGTGCAGAGGTGCAGGGATCTGGATGGGTACTAGAGACATGGATAAGACATCCAAAGGTCCGGATGAGGCGTGGGAATATTATCGGATGTAGGTCCGGAATACGGGATATGACATATATCAATAGTTGCAAAACTGTTACAATGGTATCCTTGTCTTAAAATAGTCATATCTTCACTTCCCCTGGGCAAAATCACGTGACCCAGGTGTCCACGTGTAGCCAGGGGTTGGCTCTCCAATATCTCTCACCAACATAAAGTGTGATTCCCATGCATACAGGCGCCATAATTTGTACACTGAAAAAGTACCAAACATTGTAACAGTTTTGCAAGTCACTGTATGTTTCTTGTTCATCACCACCTTTGATCAAACCAAGCTCCTTTGAAAGACATTATGCCTCTGGATAGCATGCACCAGGTCATCCAGCTGATCCCAAAGTTCAGTGCACAGATACCACTGACAATGGACCATAACTGTCAAGGTTGGACACATCAATAAGAGAAGCCAAAAGATCTGAGATGTTGACATCAGGGGGAGAATAGAGAGGTATGAGTGCAGCCAAAAGAGGATGAGCGAGCAACATATTGACGTCAGCTCGTACTCATTGATGTTATCAAGTTTATTTTCTCAATATCATGTTTCCATGCTAAACACTATATATGTTAAGGTCGTACTCTCGTAGGATCAGATCCGAAGGACTTCGGCCTCAGCTCGTGCGCTGTGCCCCTTTCCCAAGTACTGTCCCTTATTTCAAAGTACTAACGACGATGCGTCCGAAGGTCTGGATGAGTATCGTAGTATATCCAGATGTCTTCCGGATATCGGAAATGCGTATAAGGCTAATCCAGACATATCCGAACTAGAAACTAACAGAGTATAGACTACCTGAAGGTAGAGTCGAAGATATAGACTATCAGAATCTATCCGAAGTCTCGGAGGATGACAAGAGTAAGAAGTACTCAAGTCCAGAGGACGGAAAGAGGACAAACTAAGATGATATTTGAACTGAGGTACTACAGGACATTTACACGAGTTTATATACTAGTAGGCATAACAAAAAGATCAGTAAGCAGAATCCAAGGCTATGTAGAAAGCATATGCAAAGGTTATCAATCACAAGTCGGAAATGAACATAGGTAGACGGATCAGTAATCATACCGGTAATAGATATAGCCGAAACAACGGAAATAAGGAAATACCGAATAGGCTGTGTTTAACGTTAAATGAACAGGAAATGAAATAGGAAGCTTATCTATATCGGAACGGAAGCGGATCTATGCATCGGACCGGATCGGATCTAAGGTCCAAAGTCCAGAAGAGAAGCATGGATATTATGGGATATGACAATATATCTTTGAGTAGAGTCATCCTTGCATCTCAGTTCTAACTAGAAACTGAGATGTGAGCCATTTATGTTCATCATGCATATTTTACAGTACTAACGAGACTTAGATATATTTGTTCTCCTAGGTACTTAAGCTCGTACAACAAGTTCTAACTAGAAACTGAGATATACATTTGTTCTCCTAGTGTTCACACATCTCCCACTCAAAATGTATCTCTTCAGTAACAATAGTTTGCATTTGGCACATGAGTTTTATGTCAATAACTTTGCAGATAAAAAGACTTTCCATGCTATTCTCAGTTACCAATAGTGCTTCACCCTCACCCCATACTACCACACATGATATAACAACTTCAAATTGTATAGTAGTACTTCTGTTGGCAATGAAATATACTGTCATGTGTTTGAGATATGATCATGCATTTGAGATATGTCACTTATTGGGCATTATGGCATGTTCAAAATTCCCCAAGCACTAACAAAGCTTTTATGCTTAAGTGATGCTACAGGCTGCTACAGGCTGCTACAGTCAATTGGAAAGAAGTGCTGTGCTACAATCACTTTTGCTCAGCTGTGGGTTCCCTGATGATCATAGGTCAGTCTGGGGTCCTTTCCTGGCGAATTATGTGAGGGATGTTCATACCTAGTTTTGTCAGGGTTTGATGGAGCCGAGTAACGTCCGAGTGATAACAGGGTACCGGAAATCCGGACTCCAGAAGGAGTCAACTGTACGTGACTGATAAGTGTGGGAATATTGTCACATGTGGTGTCACTCAGGTGACTTTGTGATTCCGCATAGTTTCAGCTATAACGTATAAAAACAACCATGAGAGTTTACATTTACAGAGGATTCCTGACTTTTTCTCATCATTCTTACTTTTCTGGACGGTGGTTACTAGATAGAGATGGCTGAAGTCGTCTCACCTGCAGGCATCCTCCCTCACATACCCGACGACCTCACGCTTGCGCAGTTTATATTGGATACGGACCATGTCAGAAAACCTGTTCGTAAGAGTGGTGCTTGGATTGTTGATGATCAGAGTGGTAGGAAGATTGGGCTTGAGGAGGTGAGTCTGCCTGCCAGTGAAATTGAGCAACTCTCTGCGGGGTCACACGCAAAGTTGGTGTGGTTGACATGGATTGCTATTTCGGCCAATGGTTACAGTGGCTGATCGTGTACTTTACAGCTCAGGACTCGGACGTACGGTCTTGCTAACGCGTTGAGTATCCGCTACAACATCCGTGCGTTCTTTATGATTTTATGGCACTGAGTGCCACATATTGACTCCTCTTGTTCCGCACAGAGGAGGATCATGTTGGTAATGCTATAATTTCAATCACTTGCAGGTATTGATGATCCCCCCATCCTGCACCCCTGATAGTGTTGATCTACAGTCCAAATCATGTTGGTATGCGAATAGCTTTGATGCATGTGGTGTATGTTTGGGTTGACAGAATGAATTCTGCAGATTATCTTGTGGCTGCTTGGGCGGCTCATAGACTTGGTGCTGCCGTGTCGTATGCCCACTTTCTCTAAGTTGCCTAAAACATTTTGAAATGCGTTCACAAGCGGTGCCAACCCGCTATTCACAGTTGACGAGCTCGTGTATCAAATAAATACAGTGAAGGCAGCCGTCATCATCACGCACCCAGACTCCCTCAATGTGGCCTTGGCATCTGCATATGCCACTGGTGTATCTGCGGATCGTGTGATTCTTTTTGACATCGAGGGTGCTGATACTGCGCAGAGAGCGACTGTGCAAGTTTTGGTTTCGCAAGGTCTTGCAAGTGCTCCGAACTTCACGGAACGAAAACTTGCTCCTGCTGAAGGGAAGACCAAGGTGGCCTTCCTGAATTTCTCCAGCGGGACGACTGGTCGCCCCAAGGTGAGCGCGTATTCTGTGAGGACAATTGAATGCGACTTCCACACGCTATGTATCAGGCTGTTGCAATACCTCACTACGCGCCGATTGCAAATGTCATTCAGCTTGCCACGCACCACAAAGTCGGGGAGAATTATGCTGGACAAAGATTCAAACCTGGTGACGTATGTTGTGCTGGTGCGTGCGTTGTCGTTTGTCCAAAGGGTTCGGTTTGATTACCTGCGCAGTGCTTCCTTTATATCGTGAGCTATTACCACACTTGCGACATCGTTATGTTGTTGTGAGACTGATTGTTGTCAGATATTTATGGACTGGTCTTCAATGTACGACCTCCTTTGACTTCAGTTGTCTCATTGCTGAATATCTTGTAGGCCCATTATGCCTTTTTCTGTGGAGTACATCCTCACAACTCTGAATCTGCAAATGTACACTGACTGAATTGCATACAGATGACAGTTGTTTTAACAGCGAAATACAACTTTCTAGAGTTTTTGAAGAGCATAATCAGGCACCGTATCACCCATCTTATGTACGTCGTCATCCGACTTTATTTCACCTCACCTGAACAAGACTTTAGGTTAGTCCCCCCACACATTGTACAACTGTGCAAGGTCAGCGAGTCGTTCTGGAATGATCGCGTCCCTTACTTATCTACGTCTACCACTTAGCATCCAGCCGCCAAGAATTACGATTTCAGTCACGTTCGATACGTCACCTCGGGTGCTGCACCATTGTCTCGTGAGGTGATGGAGCAGCTTGTTGAGGTATTTCCAAATGCCGACCTAGGGCAGAGCTACGGTAAGTCCATCTTAAGAGGGTGCGCGTCCACATCTCATCCTAGCTGCCACAGGCCTTACCGAATCGTGTACTGTTATCAGTACTTGGGCGGTGGATAAGAGATGTGACTTGAGTGGTGGTGCTGGCCAACTCCTCCCTGGTATTATCGGCCGCGTGGAGAAACCGGATGGTACTCTTGCGGACTTTGACGAACCTGGCGAACTTGTTGTAAAGACGCAGGCGCTTGCGCTTGGTTATGCAAACAACCTTGAAGCGTATGAGGTCATCTTCCTTCTATCATTCATATGTTTACCGCAATGTGATCAGAACGAAGGAAACTTTCGTAAATGGGTGAGTAGGTAGGCGTTCAATCGGCTGGTGACTGATGTTCCGCTTTCAGATGGCTCCGTACAGGTGATGAGGTGAAGATGAACCGCAAGGGAGAGATTGTAGTCCTCGACCGTTTGAAGGTTGGATGATTGGCCTTAGGCCTTGGTATCACCTGATTGAGCAGCCCTACAGGAAATGTTGAAGGTCCGTGGATTCCAGGTTGCACCTGCTGAGCTTGAAGGGTGTATTCTGAACCACCCCGACGTAACTGATACGTGCGTGGTTGGAATACAAGATGAATATAGTGGAGAATTACCACTGGCGTTCGTCGTTCTCCACCCTGACGCCACCAAACGTGTCGAAGAAAGCCCTCAGGCCGCGAACGAGATCAAAGCGTCGATTATGAAGGTTGGTGCTTCAAAACTCCAGTGAACGCGTTGTACTCATACTTCAACTTTACAGCACGTTGTTGATAATAAAGTTGGCTACAAAAAGCTCGCTGGGGGTGTTGAGTTTATTGATGTTGTCCCGAAGAACCCGAGCGGTAAACTGTTGAGGAGGGTGTTAAGAGACAAGGCTCGGGAGATGCGAACGAAGCCCAAAACGAAGCTGTGACATGGTGATCCTCTTTACGAGTCCAGTATATGTACACCTTGTTTATATGAATTGTTTCAAATTCCAATTAAATTGATCCATCGCGCCAGAATCAGAGACTCATCCCAGGGTTCTACCATCAATCGCGTTGAAAAAATAGGCATGCTGTGACTAAAGAAACATACGAATTGCCTGGGCCCAGCTCGTGGCCTGTGGGACTCAGATATCTACACGGTATTCTTCCGGAGAGCTCCCCAGAGTCTGACAGACTTCAACATCCCAGATAGTCCATCAGCTAGACTCTCACTTATCCCAAGTGGATCTTTGAGCTTGAAGTTGCGGGTGCGAAGCAAATCCGGACTCCGCCGAAGGAGAGTTAGCTGTTTCGAGTAACGAATTCCTGAATTTTTAGCTTCGTGATACGCGCATCTTTCTGTGGATAGCGAGGGTCGACAATTGTTCGTAACTTGAACACCCCGAACATGGTTCACAATCCAGGACTCGCGTTAAGTTGGTACAGCCGCGGTGGTTGACCTTGAGCAGTATATCTCTTCAGAATTGTCCACCATTCTTAGTATTGACTACCCTCACTTTCCGTTTTCTGAAAAAAGTCAACAACTGGGATGACCAACTCCAGCTGTTATATCGATCGCCTGCCGGACGACGTGCTCCGCATGGTTTTCGAGTCGGTCTGTGAAAAAGACCAAGCCGCCTTCCATGATTATTCTATGCAAAATGAAGTGCAGAAAGGCTGGTATTGGGATGATTGGCACCAAAATCAGTGTTGGTACGATGAGTCGGAAAAAGAATCCAATGGCCCTCCACCATCGGCTCTCATTGCAGCAATGTGTGTGTGCAAACGTTGGCGTCGTCTCATGTCACAGATTCCAACACTGTGGACTGTGTTACAAATCTCCTTTGGCGACTGTGCTGCGTCTCTTGAAAAAGTGCGCACTTTCCTAAAACTTAGTGAAACACATCTTCTCAAAATCACGCTACTTTGGAACGACCCCCACAATCCCTTCAACGGAGCCCCCAGGCGAATCTCCTCTTCATATGATCTTAATACGAATCCCCCCGCACCGGTTGACGAAAGCATAGCTGGTGCTTACCTCGTCTTGATCATCCTGGAGTTATATGCTCATGTGCACCGTTGGCGCGAGTTTACGCTGAGGACAACCTCAAAAACACACATTCGTCAAGCACTTGTGCTTATGTCCCGTCCCTCCGTTCATCCAGTCCATTTGCTAGAAAAACTACGTCTTCAACTCGTACACGACCAATTGAAAGTAGACCGCAGATATTATCATGAACCATTGATTTTTCCTGGTTCAACACCTCCTATCAATGATCTTATCCTTTTTGGCAACAGTTGGTCCTGGCTGTCACCCTCCAAATTTCCATCACATCTCGTCAATTTGCGGATACACTACTGTACAGATGGCGGTAACAGAAATGCGGCCACTACAACAAATGCTTTGTTGCAACTCCTTGGTGCACTCGTCAATCTGCAGACCCTCGCACTCGAATTGGATATTGATCCGCTTTTGAGAGCCTACATATCTCCCGTTGCACTACCCCGCTTGCACTACCTGGCTATGAAATCGAGGAAGATGCGCTGTTGGATTGAAGATTTTCTCCATTTTCTCCATATGCCCAATCTTCGGATATTGACTTTAGATGGCGTTTCCTCCAAGTTCATGCTGATCGAGATTCAATTCGAAGGTATCCTCCAAGAGTTGATCAGGCTTACCAAGAAAAATCCTTCTAGCTCTCTTCTAGAGCTGGATGAACTCCATCTCGTTAATTTCGCGCATCGTGCAGATCCTCAGCTCCTCCATCACCTGTATAAACAAATGACTAGTGTCAAGGTATTGACACTGGGACCAGGGGCGTTCTATGCGAATGATGGGTTTGCAATGGGACTACTCCCCACGTCTCGCGAATCTACGGATTTCCCTCTCCCGGGACTTCGGACTCTGGTCGTTTTTTATATTCCAAGAAGCTTCGTGCGGCGCATCGTTCTAGGACGCCTTTCGCTCATTGGTCCGTTGGAGGAGCTTTATTATCAAGAGCTTGACAGCCGACCGGTGCCAGAGGAGGAGGAGGATATAATTGTCCCAGACGATTGGCAACATCAAGTCGAGAAGTACCATCGTATTGATAATCTGAAATCTAATCGTTATTGTGATGTAATTAGCAGGCAGTGGTCGTACTTAACCTAGTACCTCGGTTAGTCCCCTACTGTGTTACACGTGTCGCTCATGACTTATGTCGATATCCCCGTGCCTTCTTGTACTGCCAAATTGATTTCATTAAACTATGTATGTCCATTCTCAATACCCATTCAATGTTGGCAAGCGGGAGACGACAATCAGATGGGATCCTCCTTGTGACACTATCAACTCAGGCTGGTGTTCGTGGTATCTCCTGGCGTTCATGTCCTCTGGCTGACGTGAGACTTGGAGGTTAAGCGGGATCATCGATCAGCGCTTCAGGAGTCGTTGCGGACTTCGTAAACGCTGCGAATAGGAACGACTCAGATGCGCCACTGGACGTCTGGCGTGGCAATCTGGCTCTTGCAAACAGAAGCTGGTGTGGCCTCAATCTGATGATAAACGATACATGCGATAACGCCCGAAGCCACTGCTGGACAGTGGAGGGTACCCCACTCCATCACCGCAGAACACGTCGTCATTTTCCCGTTCTATGTTTGGCTCTACCTTCGACTGAGCGCATCTTTAACTTCATGCAGGTGCACTGGTCGTACCAAGCCTTGTAAACGAATACAAATTGGTTCTCTCCATGTGGGCGCGAATCGGCAAGTTTGGGTATTATGATATCTGTTGAGATAGAGGTTGGTCCTTGTACAGAAGGAGAAGCTGTCTTACTTCTAATAGGTTCTGCCTGCGGGAGACTGCAGGTAGGTATGCGGTGGGTGGGAGTGCCCGTTGGTGCGGAGTGCAAAATTGGCGTGACCTTCAGATACTCGCAAGATGACAGGCCTGAGAGCAGTTAACCTTTGAAGTGAGCACGAGGACAACACATAGGGTGCGTATTACTCCACAAGACAAAACTTAAATGGACGTGTTTTCAACTTTCTTGATCCAAACGTCCACTATCTTACCTTACAGCCCGGCGCCCGCGCCTCTTGCTGATGATTAGAGCACTGAATTGGTCTAAACAGTGCTTTACGTGAGTGACCCTCTTCTATACGGCGAAGTTAACTGCTTGATTACCAGCGACTTCTTCTACGTCCCGCAGAGTTTTATTGCACATTCTCGCACCGCACTACAGCAGCGTCTGCACACAGAAGCCATATTGCGTGCCAGGGCTGGATCCGTTCCGGTAATCAGATCTTTTTCAAGCGTGCACCTGTATTGACAATAATAAAACAAACCTGTTGACTCCCCAGCAATCTTTATCATTGCCAGACAACCCATTTTTATGCAACCATCCCGAGAAGTAGCACTCACTTATGTTCGCCACCATCTGCCGTGGTCGAGACCCCGAGCGTCGACCAGTCTTCCCCCACTGCTGGGATAACAGAAATACAAAGACGCCGGCGGTCGCCGCTCAATCTTTCAAACCCTGACAGACGAAACGAGGCTATACCAGCCAGGTACAAGATGCTGTCAACCTGTTTTTCGGAAAACGCATCATTACATGTTTGGATGACAGCTAGCTCCGATTACAGTGGGACCTAGAGAGCGGCGTGTAGATCGGGCATGAGGGCAGGGAAATGGCAGGAGCGTCTAAGTGCAACTTGAACAGTGAATCTCCTCCGAGCTCAAGATCATGTGGTATGAGTAGGATGGTGGGTGGCTTTGACTTGGGGATGGACGAGGCTTACTGCCACGAGTCAAGGATTGGTATCACGGCGGCCGCATGTAGTGATGTCCACCACCAATCAAGATGACCCTTATTGTATGACTACACAACATCGGTGATTAAATTTCGAATCTGACTAGTACTTCGAGAAATAACGGTGCCTTGCATGATCCAAACAGTACTTTGATGATTTGTACATAGCACGTGTACTAGATGCCGCGGCTTTACCCCTCCGGACCGTGTGAACACAATGCGCTGTGAAGTCCGTTGACCCGCATTTATCAATACTTCAACAATTATAATAGTCTACCATTCACCAATGATTTCCTCGAGTCCTCTTATCGAATACCCCACATTTCGGATCCCGTCCTCCTGCATTAAAAAATGCCTGAAATATTTACTGAACCACTTGACTCAGTGATCCCTGACGACTTGACGCTAACCCAGTTCTTCCTTGACTCCCACCACCCACGTAGGCCGGTTCGAACTGATGCGCCATGGTTAATTGAGGACGAGACTGGGAGACACATTGGATATGAGGAGGTGCGTGGAAATCGTTAATTATATTACAGTAGCGATTCTTACTAGGAGCCTGCCCATCTGGCAACTTGAAGATCCGTGCACGAACCTTTGGATTTGCGAACGGGCTTGCATTGCGCTACAGTATTAGTACGCGCTGTTTAACGTCCCTCAGTAGTAAATGTGTGTCCTAACAGCATAAATGCAGAAGAAGAAGACGTCGGTAGGTGTTGTTCATCCAGTCGGACTACATCCTTTTTATGATTGGTCTACAGTCCTTATCTTTAGTCCTAATCATGTTGGTACGGTTTTCTCCCCACTCCCCCATTGGCGTCAGTTAACCGTCGTCCGTAGATTATCCACCTGCAATATGGGCCACGCACCGACTGGGTGGAATTGTTTCGTGAGCCTAGCAAATGATGACACTCTTACCCTCTCAGGCTGATCCGATCGAAACATTAAAGCGGCGCAAATCCGACATATACAGCGGAAGAACTCTCACATCAGATCCAGGCTGTGAAAGCAACGCTGATAATTGCACATCCGTCCTCCCTCCATACGGCCCTCGATGCTGCACGCGCATCCCACATACCTTCTGATAGAGTTCTCACTTTCGGTGAATCGACTCAGCCAACTGTAGAGAACATTATCCAGCTTGGACTCAGTAACGAAGCTGCTTTTGTCGAGCGAAGATTGAAGAAGGGCGAGGGCAAGACCAAGATCGCATTTTTAAACTTTTCTAGCGGTACAACAGGTAAACCTAAGGTGCGCTGTTGTCTAAAAGTATCGATACCCAATAGATGCATAAACCAATAAATAGGCGGTAGCCATTGCGCATTATGCACCCATCGTCAACGTCATCCAAATAGCCCAATACACAAAAGTCAACGAAACCTATATTCCTTGGGAGGAGCAGCGGTTCAGACCAGGTGACATAGCCGCTGGAGGTGTGCATTCATCCGAGTTTTTTGAGGCTACGTCTGACTCACTATTACTCAGTGCTTCCCTTCTTCCGTACGTCTGTTCATTACATGTATTGTATGTGACGTTAAACACATGCCTTGTACAGATATATATGGCCTTGTATTCTCCGTGAGTGCAAGCTTCCCACAACGTTCTGAGAATCTGCCATTGATTTCCGATGTAGGTTTATGCGGTGCCATTTTTTGGAGTAAGTCCATCGCGCCGTGTAATTTCCAGGGTTAATGCTAGGGTTGCTCACTAGATGTCGCTGGTGGTCACCCCAAAATTCAGCTTCACAGATTTCTTAAGGAGCATAGAGAGGCACCATATCACTCACCTGACGTGAGAATCAGTCTTCCTGTGGTCGAAAAACGCGTTGATTATTGACGTATTGGCTACCCAGACTCGTTCCGCCTCAAATTGTATTGCTTTGCAAGGTCAGTAAACGCAAATTGATAGGGAATTGATTCTTGTATACTGAGGGACGTGAACCCAGCATCCGGCAGTCGATAACTATGACCTAAGTGCCATTCGATTCTTGATCTCCGGAGCTGCACCTCTTTCAGCTGAGTTGGTGAACCAGCTCATGAAAGTAATACCCAATGCCCAAATCGGCCAAGGTTACGGTAAGTCCGCTAATTCTTGTTCCCTTGACGCTGACATTTACTGCACCCGGAATCTAGGGCTGACCGAATCTTCTACATCGCTCACAATGTTCTCGGTGGATGAGAAAATAGGTATCCCGGGTGGTGCTGGACGGTTTCTCCCAGGTATAGTTGCCCGAGTAGTCAGACCTGATGGTTCTCTGGCTGGCTTCGATGAACCAGGTGAATTGAGAGTGAAGACGCCTTCCTTGGCATTGGGATATTGGAACGATGAAAAAGCAACAAATGAGACATTTGTTGAAGGGTGGCTTCGCACCGGAGACGAAGTTATTATACGTAAAGACAAGGAAGTTTTCATCGTCGATCGATTGAAGGTATTCTACTTCGAATCTTCGTTGCAATGGCTGATCCGTCCATCAGGAAATTATGAAAGTCAGAGGATTCCAAGTAGCTCCTGCCGAGCTAGAAGGTTGTATTCTAGATCACCCTGATGTGGCAGACACGTGTGTCGTGCCCATACCTGACGACTACAGTGGAGAAGTCCCGTTGGCGTTTGTCGTGCTTCGTGCGTCTGCTGCGAATCGTATGGGCAAAGACTTCCGTGAAGTAGACAAAGTAAAGGCGTCCATAATGAAGGTTCGGCCATTTCATGTCAAAGCGATGGCAGTCGGGCTGACGTCGTTATTCAGCACGTCGCAGACAACAAGGTCGCATATAAGCACCTAGCGGGAGGCGTGGAACTTATAGATGTCATACCAAAGAATCCGAGCGGAAAGCTACTACGACGAGTGCTTCGTGACCGAGCTAGGCAATTGAAGGCAGGCGCAGAGCTCAAGGCCAAGCTGTGATATGTTTTATACAATGATGGTCAATCTTAGAGCTGGAGGGTATATATATATATAGCTTGTCGGGCGCTGTTAAATTACCCCCATCCGTACTTTAAGGACTGAAGTTGCTCGCTAGACATTCGTTTCTCGCTCGCATGAAACTTTTGCCTACCTAGTACTTCTTTTCTTTGTTTTTTCACGAAACAGGGAGAAAGTAGCACAATTGTAAGCCAAATTTGAATACGTTGTAACCAATCAACGTGCTTCTTCCTCCTTGGCCAGCTGGCTGGAGTGACAATTCGGACACCGTTCCTAATCCAAACCAGTGACACCACTAAAAAAACTGAGATCCTGCCGGACAGGTCACGCGAAGTACTTGGCATCCCGTAAGCCATGTTTAAACCGTCAGCACCCGTCTTCCCTCCTGCTCTCTGCATACCCATATTCTGCAAGCCCTTCCATGTCTGAAATTTATGGTCCGAGTCTCGAGACGTTTGTTCCCGATGACCTTACTTTACCTCAGTTCATCCTCGACTCGTCCCATCCATTGAGGCCTACCCGACCGAGCCATGTGCCATGGTTCATCGAGGATGCCGGTGGCAGAGGTGTTGGACATGAAGAGGTGTGTTGCGTAGTTCGCAGCTATGACGTCAACAATATTGACTGTACGCTCAAGGTCCGTGCAAGAACTTATGGACTCGCGAATGGTTTGAGTCTGCGGTTTCGTGTCAGTGAGTTCCGTCAAAAGTGTTATGATCCGTAAGCGCTTCTTTTGACGATTTCATTTCAGAGGAGAATGATCTAGGTGTGTGCTTGCAACGTGTACTTAGGCGCCCCGGGCCATACCATATAACGTCGAGACTCATGTTGGCTGTGCCTTAGTCCTCATTTTCAGCCCAAACCACATTGGTATTTAAGTGCTAGTCGTTTCTGGACATACACTCACCGCTTATTGGACATAGATTATGCGGCGGCCATATGGGCAACACATCGGCTAGGTGGTGTCGTGTCGTATGTTATGCACGCTTTCTTCGAACCTCCCATCTGAATACCACTGGACTTCTATTGCAGATGCGCAAATCCAGCGAATAACACCAGCGAATTGCTGTATCAGCTTAAGGTGGTCAACGCGTCTTTGATTATCGCGCATTCCTCTTCTTTGCACACTGCTCTGGGCGCTGCTCAGGCTACCGGTTTGCCATCTGAGTGCGTCATCACTTTCGACGAGTCGAATCAGATATCGGTAGAAGCTCTTATTCAGCAAGGGCTGCGGAATGAGCCCAATTTCGTTGAGCGGAGGTTGCAGAAAGGAGAGGCAAAAACGAAAGTCGCATTCCTCAGTTTTTCGAGTGGCACAACGGGAAAACCAAAGGTGCGTCAAGTCTTGGGCTGATGGATGAGGCCTCATACTTATGGTCGCGATAGGCCGTTGCAATACCACACTATGCTCCAATCGTGAACGTGATCCAGATGGCCCAGCAACAGAAAGTCAACGAGAACTATGCCCCTTGGGAAGAACGGAGGTATCGGCCAGGGGATGTAGTCGCAGGAGGTGCGCCTTTATAGGCATGATGTGACGTCGCTGACCCTCTCTTGTAAAGTTCTACCTTTCTTCCGTATGTGACCTCTTTCCATTGTATATCGTCCAACAAACTGAAGTATGTAAACTTTTCTAGATATTTATGGCCTGGTGGTGGTGGTAAGTTGGATTTCTACGACCCGATCATATAGCCTAAACGCGGTTACCTTAGATTAACTTCATGACGTTTTGTGGTGTGAGTTTTCTTGATTCCTTACCATCTCTCTTTCTCAACTCCGTGCAGTTATCAGTTGTAGTAATACCCAAGTTCAACTTCACGGAGTTTCTACAGAGTATTGTGAGACATCGTATAAGCCATCTTCTGTGAGTCGCCACCATTACTATGACTTATCATAGGAATCTTAATTTACACACAGACTTGTACCACCTCAAGTCGTATTGTTTTGCAAGGTTAGCGTCGATGTTTGCGATAACTGATTACTCGGCCTGATACTCCTGGCAGCACCCTGCTGTGAAAAACTACAACCTAAATGGTATCAGGCTCCTGATGTGTGGAGCTGCCCCTCTCTCCGCCTCTCTTGTTGACCAGATAGTGAAGATTATGCCGAACGCGCAGATAGGTCAAGGTTATGGTAGGGCAGCTTTTCGACCAACATATCGTTTGTCTTTCATCATTTTCAAGGCATGACCGAGTCCGCCGCTACTATCGCAATGTTTTCCGCGGACGAAAAACTTGGGGTTCCTGGCGGTGCCGGGCGCCTGTCACCTGGCGTCGTTGCCAAAGTTGTCAAGGACGATGGCACCCTAGCAGGATTCAACGAACCAGGAGAACTGCAAGTGAAAATTCCGTCTATGGCGCTAGGATATCTGAACAATGATGAAGCGTAAGTAAACAACTATGGCATATATTGTCTTGAGCTTAGTTGCTGCTCAACAGCACGAAAGAGACCTTCGTAAATGGTTGGTTGCGTACTGGCGATGAAGTTATTATACGTGAGGACCTTGAGGTGTTCATTGTTGATCGCTTGAAGGTATGCTGTCATACTCCCATCCTTTTATCGATTTTCAAAAAATTCAACTTTCTTTGCAGGAAATCATGAAAGTCAAAGGATTCCAAGTGGCTCCTGCAGAGCTGGAGGGCTGTCTTTACGATCATCCTGATGTTTCTGATACGTGTGTAGTGCCAATTCTCGATGGCTACAGCGGGGAGCTTCCTATGGCGTTTGTAGTACTTAGTCCCAACGCAGTCAAGAGGATTGCTTTGGATCCTGCTGAAGCCCGGAGGGTTAAAGTATCCATTACAAAGGTTAGCTCATACTTACCAACTTTATCATTTGAACCAGACCTGACTGTCACCTTTTTAAAGCATGTGGCAGACAACAAGGTCGTGTATAAACACCTTGCTGGCGGGGTGGAGTTTGTGGATGTAATTCCAAAAAACCCGAGTGGGAAGCTGTTGCGTCGTGTCCTGCGTGATCGGGCCCGTGACTTGGTACGACCGAAGTCGAAGCTGTGATTGGATCGTTACTATCATCGTATGTATCGTGGTTGACGTGTTTGCGTGATCTCATTGGTGTTCTATATCCAGTGTGCATTGTTTTTCACATCCAGGGTCCCCTCGAATTAGTAACGTCCTTTTTTTGAATGGCCATTACATTTTGTGACATACTCTAAATTTGTAATAGCGCAGGGGTTTCCCGATGGCAGTGTCGACTGGAGACACTCCGCTTTAAATATTATACAGTGTGATACTCAATTGATACTGCAGCGACCCCTCTCATCTATGTCATACTTTGAGATTTCTTCTGTCTTCTCCATCCAAATCGCTAGGTTTGCAGTCACCCAACTCCAGGCTAACTGGCCAGCGTAGCATCCGGTTTATCTTTCGAGCAAATTTAACCCCATCTTAGTACCTAATAATGTCAGACAGATCCCTTGACACCACCGGCGTTATGCGCACAGGTAATTGTATTCATTAACAAACCATGACGATCGGCCATCAGGGAAAACCAACAGCCAAGCCTGGCTTCTTGGGCGCGACAAAGATCGAATCAGCCACTGGGTCTCGTTGTCCAATGTGACTTTAAATGGTACGTAGTTGAATCTGCCGTGTTTTACCACGTGGTACTTGCTAGTACTACCTACCAGGATGTAGGTCGCTCGCGTTTATATTTGAACGATGAATGTTGATGAAGGACTCTAATTGACTCACAGTGACCATACTACATCTTGTGGCTGTTGCCCAACCCAGCTGTCAGAGAGCTCGTGGAGCGCCACAAATTATGCTTTGATGTGACTGCTCCTATCTGCTCCAATGTTCGTTGCGACCTGTGCAATGTGGCCTGATCTGAAAATTCTTTCAGTACTAGTCTCGGACTTAGAATCACAGGACCGTGATGTTATGCTAGCCCGATGGCCGATATAACATGTGCTTCAACCAAACGCGTACCCTCGGCTTACGATCTGCATCAAATGGAACCATGCCAGTGCGCATCGCAAGTCTTTTTTTAAATCCAGTTGTCCATCAGAGAAATGATTAAGACATCTGCGCAGGATTCACCACATTCGTAAGACCTCAGGTGGCAATGCATTAGCTTCATGATTATACTTAATACCGTAACCTAGTCGTGGGGTTTAGACGCTTTGCAGTCTGCAGATTACGACTCACAATGTCTTCCTCGGGGCAGGACCTCACACCACAGATTAACATCGGGAAGACGTTCGGGGCACTTTTTATTGGGGTTACCATTGCAGCAGTGTTCGTAAACGATTTGCTCATTATGCAGTCAAAGCTGTGCGTTTCCTGCCTTCCTGACTTATTTTGCGGCACAGTCTCTTTGGTTTAAGCAACGTTCAAGCTTTCATCTACTTTCTGACGCATGCGGGCACAGGGATAACATTTTATAAGCTGGCTGTACGTTTTGATCACTTTCTATTAGTTTTGCTCTAAATTTCATGTCAGGTCATCTGGTTCTGGTAGGCATTCATTCGAGTTGCCATTATCGAGCGGGTCAAGATTGTGGAGTTCTTTGAAACCTTAGGATACTCGATGCTCTGCACCTAATGTTGATCGGCCATTGCATCTACTACTATCTAGTAATCAACTATGCAAACGTCAGTGCGCTTACGGAAATTGTATGGAGTTTTAAAGTGAGTTCTTATTGTAGTCCTCCGTGCAGTTCCGTACTAGAACTATGATATTGATGGGCTTATGCAGCTTCAGATAATAATTGAGGTGTGTGTTATATTTGTTAAGCTCTGCGGTGCACCCCAGTCATGCACTTTATAGTTTGTGATTGTCTATGGGGTACATCTGTAAGTTTTATGTGCAGAATGTGATGTGCAACTTATAATCCACACATTCTTGTGACATAGCATGTATGTTTATCGCATATGGATATGTATGTGTCTCTCTATCAATGGATTTCTACGACTGATGCAATATACCTAGTCAGCAAGGACCGATCAAGAACCCTGCCTATCATAGTAGTAAGTTTGCAATTTTTATAGGTTTTACCACATTTCAGTCTGTTGATTCCGAGTCGTCGCCAGGGCCTAATCGAAATATCACTCTCAGGTAAGTCTGTTAGCTGGAAATGCTGTTTGTTCGATCTCAAAATTCCCTCCAGGTGTTGCTATCGGTGATTGTCTAAACGATGCTCTTGTTGTTAGCTCATCATTTTAACCCAATGTCAGCCCTTGTATGGGCCTTGTGAGTGAAACTGCGTACTCCATAGCTACACGAAGTGCTGATAGTGGGTAGATACCAGTGTCACTTATTCTCAGATCTGGTTAAAATCGAGTGGTGGACATTCATGACTTTGGGCACGATTACTTTTGTCGACTTCGTTATCGCATCATCACTATGTTACCTCCTGGCTACCTCCCGTACTGGATTTTCTAGGTAAGGAACGATCCATTCATCACCTGGCCCTGAGGTACTACTAACGCGAAATACACAGCACCGATTCCTTCATAACGAAGCTCATGGTTTACATCATTAATACCGGCAGTCTGACGAGGTATTCCTCCTTCCAGACCGTCCCATATCTTGACTCATATTTCATGCAGCATGTGTTCAATGGCAGCTATGATTACAGTAAGCTTCGAGAAATTGTGTTGTCCATCTCTTCTCTGAGGGTGTCTACAGTGCGCAATCATGCCGCACAACTTCATCTTCCTCGCTATTGAAATTTTACTGGCTGACGGTATGATCAAAACCTTTTCCTAGAATTGTGCTGACCGGTAGTCCTGTTTCAAGTATATACGAACTCGTTCCTCGCACTCCTGAATGCACGATACTATACTGTCAACGCAGACACGAACAATCCTTACCCATTCCCCAACCCCCACGAGGTCTACCGCCCGGATCTGCACATCAGGGCGCTGGGAGATGAGGAGCTCCCGGCATCCCGAGAAAACATGTTTAAACATTCCGACGATGAAATTGTGCATTCCTCTCGACTTGTCAAGGTCGGTGCTAGTTCTCGTGTCATTGAAGACTTAGTGACACATTTTAGCCACAGCAGTCGACTGCGATGTCAACGAATGTGAATATCTTCTCGTCTGTGTGATATGTGCCTCTGCACGAGATAGGGGTCATAGCCCGGATATTGCGAGCTCTTATAAAACGATACACAGTGACGAGGAACTTGAGGAATGTATCAGTATCTGCAGGTTGGATACATTACTACCAGCCTAGATTATATCTATTAGGTCTCTAAGTAGTAATAGTTGTTCTACTAGCGACTCTTCATGGCAGGGAATGGTGGGTGTAATATTATGTAGTTTGATGGAAGTTGTTCATTCAACTCTTCCAATACATCTCAGGTTTAAAACACTCATGTTCAAACCAGTATCTTCCTCTGGCTAACGATCATCGATCTAGCTTGCTCGTCGCTTCTTACTTTCTTGAATCCACTTCCTCGTGCCACTAGTTCTTATCTTGGAACAGTGTATAAATTACCCCACCTTGCCTTCTCAACGCTACGGCAGCCCCACTGCTCTAGACGCATGATCCAGACTCTACAACAAATCCCGACCTTTCCCATAGATCGACGTCCCGTCCAAGTTATGCTTGTGTGGCCGACTCTTGATAAAGATGAGGGAAGAGTAGAGAAAGTAGAACAGAGCTTTAAGTTATCAAGTGCACCTGTAACGTACCAGTAAGGCATCCATCGCAATGTACATACACAAGTATATTGATCTGAATCGTACAGTTGTAGCGTTGCGACTGCAAATCTATGTGACGAAGTCTGCCAAGCGGCGTCCAACGATCTGTAGGATTCCATCTTAGCTTTGTAACATAGCAGATCAAGCTCAGTACCTATCAGATACCTTAGCGTGGCATGACCCTTACCGTGTAACAGTCCCCCCGAAGAATCAAGAACCTCGAAAGATGGGCGAGATTGATTTTTGCAGAAAACGGATTCTTTTGATTATGAAATTCGATCAACGAGGATGATCAGTGGTAGTAGTACGTACGATCGTGACGCATACTTTATAGTTATTTTTGAAAAACTGTCATAGGATCTTGACAGTCAATTATTTGCTGATCCTCCATCCAGATCTTCATCGATGCATCCTGCAGATAAGACGTACACCTACAAACCGAAGATCTGGCAAAAGGAAGCTATCGGGAGCAGACACGTCTCCTGATGCTTGATGATCTACTTGGAGTCAGAAAAACAATGTATAGATGTTGAGGAGTTTGCCGAATACCTGGCCCTGAACCTCTCCAATCCAAAAGATCAAACAAATGTTGATTGTGATTTCAATCCACTGTCAGGAATAAACATGCGTGGACTGATTACCAGACTTTGGTGATGATCATTATCCTGACGGGGACATCATATGGCCCTCGAACTTCGAACGATGGTGTGGACAAGTACATAATTGGTGGAGTTGGTCGATGGCGGAAGGAGAAAATGAGGAATGGCTAGACCCGCATTACAGTAAAGTGTCGATCTTTTCGCGCGAAGTGAAGTCACTTTGCTCAGGTGGTTGAAAATACAAGTCACGAAGTGTTGACTTTAGCGGATAAGTCTGAGATGGCTACAATGACATGATTGGTGCATCGTGGCATCGCAAGGCACTGGTAACGAACATGATGATGGACGGATCTTCACCAGAACAAAGAATACGGATAACATAGCTAGCAGGCTTCTGAACACGGTCACAAGCGGATTGAAGATTTGACGACATCGAGGTCGAACATAGTCCATCGTACAGAAAGATGTACATGGGGCCAATTGCGAACCTGAGTGCTTCATCTATATAGCACTTAGCATAAAGTGAACACGAAGGTACCGCATAGAACGAACCTCAAAAATGGCTTGAACGAATAGATAGCTGACTTCCTCGACTCCGATACAAACGCCAGCTGATTACTAGTGATTTGAGCGCTTGGTTTGTCGTGGGTGATACTCTAGGATTTTCTGCACATATTCACATGCTCACCAGCGACATTATATACCCCCAAGGATCTCTTGCACATTTTCGAATCACACCCGCAACTTATACAGTTCGGAAGTTCTCTCACATACATGTTGCGCGATCTGCATACTCGAGACCTCCAGCGCTGACATGTCTTCCCAGACCAGTAAGATGCAAGAGACGCCTGTGATCATGCCCCGCAGGATGATGCAAGATCATAACGCACAAGTACAAGGTGCTGTGCACCTGCCTGATGGATGACGCATCCTCACCAGTTCGGTGGATGGCTCACTCCGAATACAAGACTTGGAAGGCGGCGCAACTGACGAAATGAGGGGGATAAGGAAGCAGGCCCGGGAGTGTGCAAAACTGTATTGTCTACAAACAGCAAGACAGTTGCCAGTGGAAGTTACGATGGGAAAGTGAAGTTGTGGGATGTTGGGACAGGCAAGGTCGTTGCAAAATGGATAAGACACGCTGAACGTCAATCGCCTGACGCGACCAAACAAAAATTGCAACGGGAGGACTCACGACACAACGTCAACCACCAAAAACCTATAGTACAGCTCATGATATTGATCATTGTTAGCATGAACATAAGTCCTAGTGGAAATCGACAAGAAGCAAGCCGATATATCCGTGAAGATAAATCACGAATGGATCAGAGACCGTCACCGCGTTTCGGGGTCCTTGGAAGAAACCGTTCAACGGCACTTTTCGACATGCTCCGTGTGCATGAGGACAATCGTAAATATCTCTGCGGAAATTGAATTCGAGCAACCGGATCAATCAATGAAACATATTCTGTGTTCAATCAATGTTCAATGCAATGGCAGCAGCATCATGGTACCAACTCAAGTAAGTAATCCTTTTTGATGAACTTGAGAGCGTCCGTCATGATACACTGTTTCATCCTCATCGTAGAAGATGTACCTCCACCATAGTTCATCAGCACCAAAACCCGGCATTCATCACAGAAAAAATGCTAACTACAATTCCCGTGCTGCGGAATATATAACATGGTGGAACAACTGTGTTATTAATTGACTTGGCCTAGTCAAAAATACCAATGGCTTCGCAAGACCTCATCCCACTTGTTCAACTCACGAACACATTCGGGGTGCTGTTTATCGGAATTATCCTCGCAGCAATGTAAGTAAATTGTTCATTCACTATTCAGTCAAAGTCCAATGTTTCCTCTCACAAAACAGTCTCTTCGGTGTCACCAATGTCCAAGTTTTCATCTACTTTCAGACACATAGCCACGGTGGTACAGGGATAGCATTTTACAAGCTGGTCGTACGTCTATGCTGCCTCCCTGTCGGTTTCTGTTATTGATACTTGATGCTATTCTAGGTCATATGCCTTTGGTGAGCATCTTTTCGAGTTGCGATTGTCCAGCATGTCGAGATCACACCACACCCCAAACTTTTAGGATATCCGATGCTCTGCATCTGGCCCTGATCGTCCATTGCCTGTATTTTTATTTAGTGATCAACTACGCGAACATCAGTGCGCTCACAGAAATCGTATGGAGTGCCAAAGTGAGTTACTACTTCCTCCCTGAGCCTCTACTATGCATCATGTTGATATGCTTCTGCAGCTTCAGGTGGTAGTCGTTGTAAGTTATATGTCCTAAGTCCCATGCTTCGCCTCACACATGCACTCCACAGGCTTCCAGCATCTTTGCGGTGCGTCTGTGAGTTCGCTGTACAGTGTTTATGATATGCAGTATTCGCTCAATGCTTTCTGGATCCGTAGTCTATATGTTCATCGCATATGGACAGGTATTTCCTCTCTATCAACAGATTTGTTATGACTTATGCAGTGGACCTAGTTAGCAAGGGTCGATCGAAAATTTTGGCGATCATAGTGGTAGGTTTGCTATCGATGTCCATAATCAAGACTTATGTTTCGTTCTGTTGGTCCGCCACTAGGGCATCGCCGTCGTCCTAACTTTAGGTGAGTCCCATTACCTGGTAATGCTCTTCGCTCAATCTCTGAGTATTTTTTTAAGGTCTTGCCATCGGTGAGAGTTATTTGGTACTGTTGTTGCTTCATCATTTTAATATGATGAAGTCATTATTTGGTTCATGTGAGCGAGACATCGGACTCCCCAACCGTTCTTAAGTGCTGATAGTGAGTAGGTATCTGGAAGTCCACGCAGCCGCCGATTTGGTCAAAATAGAATGGGCAATATATGTTTATCTGGGCCCTGTTGCCGTTGTCGACATCCTCAGCGCATCATCATTGTATTATCTCCTCGCTACGTCCCGTACTGGGTTCCCAAGGCGAGTTACAGTCCATACATATCAGGTCTGAATTACTGACATGTAATACTTAGAACGGACTCATTTATATCAAAGCTCATGGTCTATATCATCAATACGGGCTGTATGACGAGGTATTCCTCATTCCAGCCTACCCCATACTTTGACTCATATTTCATTCAGTATGTGTTCAATGGCAGCTATCATTACGGTGAGCTCACACTTCCTGTTCTACCTATCTTCTCTCTGATTGTCTATAGTGTGCAGTGATGTCGGAGACCTTCGTATGCGAAACTGTTGAGGTTTTAATGTTTAAACGTATGGTCAAAGAATTCCTCGACGAGGATCATACTGACCCATGGTATCATAGTATATGTTAACTCGTTCATCGTACTTATGAACGCAGGATACTACGCGCAGCCCAACGTAGATGCAATGCATTCCTCCCAATGCCATGTGCCTCGTGACATCTACCGCCCGAGATTGCGCGTCGGAACGTCGCAGGACGAGGAACAGACATCCCAGAAGAGCATGTTCAATCATCCAGATGAAGTGTTGCATATCACTCGACCTGTTCAGGCTGTCATGGTCAGTACTTGCACCACTGTTGACAGAATAGGATTGATGATTTGCTTTAGCCGTGGCGGCCGATTGAGGTGACGATGGAAATGAATTCTCTCTCTTCAGCATGATTCGGATCGATTGCGTGGACCGTTGTTTCTATATCTTGCGAGATGAGTGGGGCCGGCTAATCACTCGAATTTCTTGGTAATGTCCACTCTCATTCTTGCCGCGACTATTTCTTAGTGCGCCCACAATCAATCAACGTTGGTGTGATCAACTTTACTAAGTAGGCTAGTCTATCAAATTTGTAAAATGATATCTCCACAGCGCGGCGCGGGCGCTCCAACCTTATTGATAATTGCGAATTGATGAGGTCGGATCTCGAACACATACTGAGGTCGGTACGAACGAACGCATCAGGAACCCGGATATTCATACATGCGACGATCAGAGACATAGCCAGGAAGTCCGACATTTGACCGCGTCTCATGAATTACAAGGATATAAGACGCGTCTTATCTCGAGTCCGTGCACTGCTAGCGTACACCGCCCGTATATAGCCTTCCTGATCTGATTTCTTGGGGAAAGATGGAGATAAAAAGAGGTCCCAAGCACCGGCCAGCTATTAATTGTCCACGGAAAGATGGCTTTATTAAATTTCGGTGTCCGATGACCGGATTTACGTACCTTTCCATCGTTCCATCGTATCAATGACGAACGTTCTGAATATCTCCGTTGCATCGAAGCCATGTTGTTGTCTATGGACTAGTGCGCACAGGTGATCATCAGTATCAGATAGACTGTGATTGTGGCAGCTAGAAAAATAACTAGGCGCTAAATTTTATTTATATTCAAGCAGTACATCTGGTATACAATGTATCCATGAAATCCTGGGCAATAATAGCGGCATCGTGTAGAACGCTGAGGTACGTAGGGAATACTGTGAGTAAACAGGCGGTATAAATACGAGCAGAACACCAAAAAAATACGAGCGCAGGATGTAGCATGTCAACAATCATAGACAAGGGCCAAACAAACATGTATTGACAGCAAGCGTGCCTGCTCCTTCAGATTCCCAAAATTACTTTCTCGTGGGGAATCCATCATCATATTCGACTTGCTGATCGACCGTGATTTGTACGCCCAATCCAGTGCGCGCACGGGGAATACCACTATCAACATCCTCCCCAATGATTGGAAGTACAGCTTTGGTTTCCTCGCGAGGGGTGACACTGCTTTTGTCAGCATCCCATTCTCCTCCCTCTTTACGAGCGGCCACGGCCACGGTGGCATCACGCATATCACCGAGTGTGAAAGTGTGGTTAACCCCTCTTGGTCTATTCCCTGAGCCAGAGAGCGAGTGGGTATTGGCTCCCGATGAGGAAGCGGCGTGGGAAGAAATGGAGAAGGTGCCACCGTTGGTAAGGTCCCCTCTAACAGATAAGATGATGCGCATAGACATTGTTGTTGTAAGCACAGCTGCCATGCTGGTGACAATTGTCTTGATGGGGTCAGTTGGACCCGTGGGTGTCATGATGAAGTAGAAGAAGACGTTGATGAGGTTTACAAGGAGAATGGCACCATACAGGTTCAGGCCATCACGAAGCATGAGACGCCAGTAAGAAACACGCCTGGTTTCGAGCGTTCTAATGCTGCGTAGAGAAGCGAGGACGAAGCTCGTAGCGTAGAGCAAGGTTGGAGCTAGCCAGTAAATTCCAACCCAGCTTGCGTTATTCAAGGGACCAGCGATGCATCCCTGGCCATCTTCAAGATGGACAGAGCGATAGAAACCGCAGCAAAGGGCAGTGACGACAATCTGCACAGCATATAATCCCCACATAGTTGCGCGAACATTCGGGACGTGGTCATAGATAGCCGATATGCGCATGACATGTACAGCGGATGCAACAGCCATGAGAATTGCCGTACAAATTGGCTCGTAAGGCCAGAAGGCGACGCAGTCCGTGTCTTGTATGACTGTCGTACTAAAGAACATTACACCTGTAACCGCGTTTCAGGTTAACGCCCGAGGTCTCACGATAAGGCGGGCTTAGAGAGGGAAATGTACCTGTTACAACGAAATCCGCTAGAACCCAAAATTGCATGAAGTAATACATGAACTTCAAAGCTGGCCATTTTGGCAGACGTCCCAGCCTGTAGGACCTGGGAGTGAGAACGAGAGCATCCCAAGCCAACACAGTGAGTGTGCAGACGAAGAAATACTTTTGAGCCGATAGATGAGGCGGAAGATCCAATGAGGGAGGGAGGGTCGGGGTTGTCGTGTTTGTCGACATGGTAGATGGGAAGAAAGAAAGGCAATGAGCGCTAGATCTACATGGCTCAATAGCAGCGATTTTATTCGCATAGGGAGGCAGTTCCATCAGTTACTTATTATATAAGCAGAATCTTGATCCCAAGATTTTGGTGCACAGGGTCCTCCCACGGTAATTTATAAAGTGGCCGTAAGTAACGGTAACGAACCTTACCGTTCCATCCGACGAGCTCGCATAATCTTAATGTCTTCTTCACCGTCGCTGTCATCCTCAACGCCTACCCTTACTAGCTCAATTGATCAGCCGACCAGTCAAACCACCAGCACGGGAGGTAACCAACCTCCATCTACATCAACCACGCTATATCTGTATGTGTTGCCAGATCCCACATAAGCGTCATAGGCTAACACAGGCTCCATCATCCCATGCACTGCTTTCTGAACGTTTCATTCCGCATTCGCAAAACGTTTCTCTCCCCTTCTTCGTTTTGATCTCCCTATTTTCATATATTTCTTCGATACGTTACGTGCGGGTCCTTGTAACAATATTGATGAACTCTACAACCAGCTTCACGTTCCTCGCCACCCTTTTCGTCCTCCTGCTCATCTCCGCCTCTATTATATTCCGTTCCTTCCTCGTGCGCCGTCGCTTTCGTCGGCGTGTTGAAGACGCTTTGGCACAAGGAATCTATATTGACCTACAACCCACAGCACTCGGTCTTACTTCACGGTACATTGGAGAGAAACCCAGCGTGCATGAAGCGTGGGTTGAACAGGATGTCTCACGGGAGAAACCCCAGTGGCAAGCCATCATGGTCTGTCTGAAGCCATGTAGTCATTTGGCAGGACTTGGCTGATACTTTCCCTCAACAGCCTGTGGCGGTTCTTCTAACACACAGGGTCGAACCTACTGCGGAACCACAATTACCACATGAATCCATACAGCAACAGCGACCCTCATTCCTCGCGCGCTTCAAGCGACGCTCCACATCTCCTGACCCACATCCAGCCACAATTCCTCGACACTCTGCTTCCTCAGATGACTCCGCCTCCGTCTGTGTCCTGATCTCCATGCCTGACCCTTTCAACCCAATGCGCTTTAAGCATTCACTGGAAGATTCGGCCAAGTCGCAACTAAGTGACGGCAAAGATCCGAACCTGGGCGTAACCACAGGGAGGAACAGCGATGAGGAAGGCGTCCCAAACGTTGTCTTTGGGGTGGCCGAACTTCCTGTGCTTGGTGGCTGGACAGAAGCAACAACGATAGCGTAATATTTTTGGTTATACACTTCCCTGGTATGACAGACACGAATAGGGCGGTAATATGATATATCGATCAATGTGGACCTGTTTAACTAATCTTGACCCTATATCAAGTACTGTATTCTTGTTTTGTAACATTTACTACCACTTACCCACACCATGATACTCACCATCCTAGTATGCATGTAGTATAGTTAGGTAGGAACGACGCTGCAGGAATGCCCCGACTAACCCTTGCGGTTCTGCTAAGACATAATGTCAACGCTATGAAGGCATCCGTACCTGTTGCAACCTTGTGTGTCGCATAACCCTGTCACTTGAGTACTGTGCCTTTGTACACAGAAGCCTTGTACCTCAAGCGTACCGATGCCATCATTACACGGCCTCAGATCGTGTACGGCATTGAATATTATTTTGTTTGACCATATCATGATATCTACCCAGCGAATATCGTTGCCAGACCTACTACAACTCTAATTTGTCTTCCCTCCATCAATGCCAAGGCATCCATCTCGCACCGCCATCTGGCATCATGTCAGCCAGATCCCTCGAACTCTGAGTTTCACACTACTCGAACCCTCCGGTTATCTATCATGATAAGTTGTTGGTGGTATCATGACCCAGCGTGACCCCTGATATCGGTTAATCTTTAAATTAAGAAGACGGCGAATCGTTCTCGCGCTGGTCCCGTGTCTTCCACAGTTGATTTGTTCCATGCAGTGTGGAGTCTATCGCCGCCCCAATGATTTGGGGTACCTGCTAGTGTGATCAAGTAAAAATAGAACTTGAGAGAATCGCTGTCTTTCTTCTCGATGAGAAAATATATAGATGAAACAAAAGTGTATCTTTTGGTGTGCCGATGAGACAAGGTGAGATGTGTCGCACAAAGATCAGTACTGATGCATCATGCATCATGGGCCAGAACTCTCATAGTAGTTCGCAGAGTTCCGAGTCACAAAGTCCTCTACAGGATGGGGCCGATGGCCCGATGCTTGAGTGGGAAATGATGCAGGTAGGCATAGTTCATGTAACCGCAATTTTCACTTATCCCCTCAAGGCAGGCTGATTCCGCCATTAAGGCTGAAGGAACACAGTTTCCTTCATCATGGATCGAAGTCTTGGACATATCCAAGGATGCCGTTGATTGTGTAGAAAATTTAGAAAATGCCGAGAGACCTTGAAGATGAGCTGTGGGCTAGACCACCACGTGTGATCGATACTACGCTGGACAGAGGCAGGAGATATCACATGGGCAACATGAACACCTGAGCGCTGAGCCTTGTAGCTGTGTAGACCTTGTCAGACTGCGAACATGGAAGCTTTTGAAATGCAATGACCAAGTTGCACGTGCACCGGGCCGTCGCGAACAATCTTTTCTCTTCTTCCAAGCAATCTCCAGGCTCGTTGTCTTCCTACTCTCTCTTCCTCCACCCGGACCGCGTCCGCGAGTGAGTTTCGTTTCTTGATCGTGCTGAATTTCGATACTAGACCCTCTGACAGGTCTCCGATTTAGTGTGTGGTATTCTAGGGTTACTGCTCCACGATCCATCGGTTGATGCAGCCCCAGAGATTTCTGAAGGTCTCTCCTTGCTGCAGCACAGAGGACAGGATGCATGTGGCATCGTAACATGTGGACCTAAGGGCCGATTCTTCCAGTGCAAAGCCAACGGCATGGTCCGGGATGTCTTAGATGAGAAAGCTATCGCAAAATTGATCGGAGGTATGGGTGTTGGCCATGGTAAGCCTTCCCACTTATGCGATCCTGTCAACGATTATCATACCACACTGTAGTTCGTTATCCGACTGCTGGTAGCTCGGACCACGCCGAAGCACAACCGTTCTACGTCAATTCACCATATGGTATTGTATTCGCCCACGTGAGTCTGTCTTTGGGTTTCTTCCTTAGAGTCGACTGAAGGTGATGTTTAGAACGGAAACCTCATAGACAGCCCATCACTCTTGCAATATATGGACGCCACCGCACATAGACATATCAACACTTCATCTGATTCCGAACTTTTACTCAACCTTTTTGCCGACAATCTTCAGAAGACAGGCAAATTTCGTATCAACGAGGATGATATTTTCACTGCTATAGGAGGTCTTATGAGGCAGTGCACAGGAGCATATGCGTGTGTTGCAATGCTCGCTGGCTTCGGGGTTATTGCATTCAGAGATCCAAACGGTATAAGACCAGTCGGGATGGCTTCCAGGAAAACTGACACTGGAAGCGACTACCTCTTTGCAAGCGAGAGCATCGTCGCTGATGCTTTGGGCTTCAGTGGATGGGAGGATGTGAAACCCGGTCAGTCCTTGTTCCCATCGTCAGCTGCAGCTATTGATAGGTTGCATTGGCGGTACTAGGCGAAGCAGTGATCATCACTCGGTCAGGGGTTTCCAGGAAACAAGTTGGGGCTCATGCGACCTTTGCACCAGATATCTTTGAATTCGTCTACTTCGCTCGCCCTGATTCTGTGCTTGACGGCATCAGCGTTTACCGCAGTCGAATGGCTATGGGCGACGCACTTGCTGTCGAAGTTGACAAGGTTTTGAAGGAACGTGGCATCACAGTGGATGTCGTCATCCCAGTCAGTCGTTTCCGCTGTCTACGATTGTTTGGTCTAAGATGTTTTACAGGTTCCTGATACGTCTCGTGTTGCAGCTTTGAATCTCGCTCAGAAGCTCAAGTTGCCTTACCGAGAGGGCTTCATTAAGAATCGCTATGTCGGCAGGACATTCATTATGCCAGGTCAACAAATGAGGTAATACACATGGGTTACCATAAACACGAATAAGTGATGCCGAGACTTTTCACAGACGGAAGAATGTTAGGAGGAAATTAAACGCAATGGCCCTGGAGTTTTCTGGGAAGAATGTGCTCCTTGTTGATGGTAAGATTTAGAACAGCTGGAACCTAACATCTCGTAACACATGTTCTAGATTCCATCGTTCGCGGCACCACCTCAGAAGAGATCATCCAGATGGCAAAGGATGTCGGCGCAAAAAAGGTCATCGTCGCAAGCTGTGCCCCTCCTATACGGTAACTCCTACCAATGCCAATGAACCTTTGCCGGATGGCTTACAAAAATTCAGGCACTCGAATGTCTATGGTATCGATATGCCTTCAAGGACAGAGCTCGTCGCATATGGACGCAACACTGAAGAGATAGCCGAGGCTATTGGAGCAGATCTTGTTGTGTTCCAGACTCTTCCCGACCTCATCGCATCCGTGCGACAGTTCAACCCATCTATTTCGACGTTCGATTGCTCCGTATTCACAGGAGAGTATGTCACCGGCGGTGTCGATGAAGAGTATTTGCGCCGATTAGAGTCGCTTCGTGCGGATAACGTTAAGAACAAGGTGGCCGTGAACTCACGGGAAGGCCAAAGTGAGGGCAGTAGGGCCAATGGACTTCACAATCGGGTGAACATAGTGGCATCTGGTGCTCCAGTCAACGGCGCGGACGACACAGTTGGATTACACAACACCTGGAATACCAGTTGACAGTCACCTGGTTGCTTCTTCTTCCGTAAACATCGAGTAGACTACAATAGTTTCTTGATATTCCCTGTCTCATAGATAGATAGATAGATTCTGTCCCCTAGAGAGAACTCGAGGAGAGCATTTCGGCGTAGGGAGTGGGGTTGAAGGGATGTACGTCTTTAACAGATGGTAATGTCAACAGTATTATGGTCAATAGGAATAGAGAGGAAAGCAATTGCACTAGGCATACACTACTGAGACAGTCGTACAATCGATGTATAATAGATAATGACCCTAAGAAACAAAATGCAAGTGCGGAATGGGATCTATGAGTAGAACGTGTGCAGTGGAGCGAATAGTTCGATTTGGAGGTCATCGGGTCGGCACGATACGTGCATTACCGGTCTGTCCTGGAAGTTGGGAAAGGGTGCGGTGCTTCGGCATGAATAGAGAAGCCATGGGATCTTTCTTGTTTATTGAAGGCTTAATCGGCCGCTGTTCCCCCGTAGATGGTGGCTGTACTATCGGTGAAGGTTTCGACGAGCGAGCAGAAGGAGGAGAAGCAGCCAATTTTGGAGGAGTAGCAGGGGTTAAGACCGACAGCGTAGTAGGTCGGCCAGATGACTGAAGCGGTGCGGGTAGGATAGACGGTCGTTTGTAGGTGACTGTCTTGACGGTGACCATGTTCTTGGTTGGCTCGGAAGGTCTGGGTGCTGCTGGCTTTATACTGGGTGAACTGTGCAGTGTGCGCTGTCGCTTAGGAGGAATGACACGGGCAGAGTACATGGAGCTACGGAATTTAGTGGCGTCATTCTTGGTCTTCTGGAAGAGTGTCTTGGGTTGACTCGGTGCTCCCCCTTGATACAAAGCAATTAACCACTGGGAGGAGTTCAAAAAAAGGAAACATACACCCTCGAGCACGTTTTGGGGGAGGTAGGCGATCGGTAATCTTGACCTCACGTTCCTTCTTTCGTTCTTCTGCTTCCATGCGTTGACTGCGGAGCCGAGAACCCGCTAGTTCAAGCCGTTCGGCCTCTGCCTCTCGTAATAACTATTCCAATCTTTTGTGAAGAAAGTATCCAGAAATTGAAGAAAAGGCTTACGAAAAATTGCTTGCGCCAGGATTCGGGAGCCTCGGAGCCTTCTTGAAAATACTGTTCGGCTAAGAGGGGAAACGTTTTCCAACATAATCGTCGCCATATTTCTTTGATGATGTTAGAGAGCAGTGAAGAGATCGTTGAATCCATTGAACGTACCGGAGGTATCATTCTCAAGAAACTGCAGGAGGTGGATCAGGAATGAAAGCACGATAGGCAGGAGATGGGACGAACGGGTGACGATTGTTCCAGACGAAGAAGGGTATCTGCAGAGCAACATTCCAACACCGGCTTAATCACATCATACCGTATAGCTTCGTCTCCCAAACTGCTTATGGCTGCACGAAAGACCTGCATTAGTCTCGGACGATATTGGTTGACATCTTCGGCACGCACAATCGGTGTATGTAGAGAGAACTGTACAAGACGATCACTTCAGCATACGGCCACACACGATCGATAGACAACTCACCACGTTGACAATAGGTAACCAACGTGGGCAAACGGCGAGACTGGCCCTCAGCTTCGGACATTATTAGGGAAGAAATGTAGCTCGAGATGCAACTCGCTATACAGATAACGAAGGGAATGCAGACAGTATGTATTTAAGCGAGTGGATTGGTCGAGTTCAGCCTTAAAGCTTGTCCCGTCGCTTCATATTAATACGTACTGCCTCAGGCCCACGCCTGTGGCGCTGTGGGTTGTTACAGCCTTTTGGAGATTACCCGGTTTGGAAAGCCCCTTACTCAATTGTGACAGGGACAATGGACAATGAACCTGGCCTTGTGGACGAAGGGAGATCGAATATCCACATTAGGGTGGCCCTCGTCGCGTGTCCGAGTCGTTGTGGTGCACGAAGCTCAAGCTGGCAGTCTGTACATACGAGGCATCGAGCAGAAGCTAGCACGATCAGAAAACTACTACTACAAGGAGCCAGTCAGCATGTGAACCGGTATGCAGTGATTTTTTGTTTTGTTTCGGATAACTTTTTTGAAACGATAGTATCATTTACTCCCACGAAAACGGAAACACACAACAAGGTTGCTCACACACTGCTAGGCGTTCAAACGTTCAACTCGTAATATCAATGTTTGAAACAATCCAGGCTGGTACCGACGATATCTGCCTCCAAATTCAGGTCAATAATGATAGCAATGATGGCAAGTCCGGTCTGATATTTCATGTTCAACTCGCAGGAATCCTGGAGGCCTGAAGCATTCCTCGACCAAACACTCCTGGTCGGACAATACATTCTAATCTACAGGACCTCCGGTGTCCTTTCGCATCTCCCCTTTGCAATCCTTATGAACACTTCTTCAGGCTAATGATGAACGCTTGTCTTCACACAAAGGGCATCGACAAGAATGACCATGATAGGTGGAATACGAACAGAACACGACATCTCCCTCCAGCATGTATGCCTATATACGATGATTCCGAAGTTCCCGGCTTGAATCCAACGTATCCTGCCCAAAGGAGCGAGGATCTACTGACACATCGAACTTGAAACATTAACATTAACTGCTTGTACTCGACAGACTGATAGTCTACATTCATAGGAAACCGAAATTTTTGAGATTCTGTCTCATGACCAGATGGACGGATAATTCATTTACATGTCTATGAAAGACTCCTTCTGCACCGTCACCAAAATCGACCGGTGTGACTGAAGCGTGTCATTATTTTCTCATATAGCTTTATAGTAACATGAATACTGACCATGGCAGTTCTCAAGGGCCGAGTGGGAGGCGCCACTTCAACTTCGGGATGACCGAGCATGCTCCTCCGAAACGACGGGAACTTCTCCTGCGACAGATCGTCCAGCCCGGGATTGGATTCATTGGAGTCTCTCTGGGGCTCACGAAGTGCGAAAGAATTGATGCGACTTGCGTTGGATGATTGTGTGTAGTATCCCATATTCAGAAGTGCGATGTACGAGTTGACGTAGACTTTAGATGAATCTATTGGTCAGCACGATCCTCGGTGAATGCATTGTCACGTACGTTTAGCTACTAAAAATTGAAGGCTGAAAAAGATGGAGCTGTATGGGATCACTGCGCACTGTAGGTGACCTGAGAGCCGAGATGGAGGGTACAACGATTGGGACCTTACTATGATTATAGATGTCAATGCACATATACTGGATAAAAGATAAGTCAAGGTATGGGATGAGCTGGAAGAATCGTTACCTCGTCAGACAACCACTATTGATGGTATAAAAAATGAGCTTTGTGATCAAGCAATCCGTGCTAAAATAATCTGGTAAAATATCAGATCCTTAGAATCAACAGAGTACTCCTTACTTAGAGAACCCAGTGCGGGAGCTAGCGAGGAGATACCACAGCGAGGTTGTAATGAGCACATCGAGGAAAGTAGCTACGCCGAAAGCCGTGAAAACGGTCCACCTGGTCAAAAACATTCCATTCGAAATGTTTTGATCATATCTGTCCACCATCAACACTTCACTGTGTTAAGAATAACTATGTCTACTCACGTTACCCAAATCAGAACTGATCGGGTTGAATAAGCCAACGCCAAGAGTAAGTGCCGTGGAACACTCACAGCTGGCAACACCTGAAGCATTTTTCAAATTTAGAAGGGAGCATTTCCTTTGACAGATTGAGCTTACCTGAACCTAGAACGATGACTATGCCCTAAACGACAAATTGAGATGACAAGACCAGAATGCGACTTCCGATGGCAAACGCACCGGTATTATGCGGAAAACTCTTGCACGATCTCTACCGACTAGATTCGCCGCATCAGTGGCAGTCGTGTCAAACGCATTGTAGCGAAGAAATACCTATCCATATGCGGTGACCATACAGTCTATAAACCAATAATGACTTAGCAGGGTGTTGCATGCACAGTGCACATCAAATTCACATATGTATCACACAGACGATGAGAATCTGCGGGTGCATGTCTGAGACGGATCATAGAGCTTATGAAATGATTTACGCTGAACACAATCTGAAGCTGCAAAAATGCAATCAACACCATGATAGCAGGAGTTGCACTAAAGCCCCAAGTAAGAACTCACTCTAAAACTCCATACAACTTCTTTGAGCGCATAGGAATTTGCGAGCTTGGTGACCAAATAAAAGTAGACGCAATGGACGACCAACGTCGTTTGCGTAGCATCGAGTATCCTAAACCATCTTGGCGTGCTTGCCAATGCAAGTCAAAGGGACACCTACCAAAGAAACAAGACCTGATATAGCGTTAATGACAGAACAGAACAGAACAGAAGACACACGCAGACGTACGATGAGCCTGTAAAATTTTGTCCATTTACCAGCATGCGTCCGAAAGTATATAAAAGCTTGAATGCTAGTCAGACCAAACAGCCTGATCCGTGAGGTATGGTACGACAACGGGAAGTGTTCAGCCTTATCTGTGTAGTGAGCAAACAATTTTTACTAACAATGCTGTGAGGATAGACCCAATAAAAAATGCCGCGTAAATGCCCCTGAGGTCAGGAAGGATTGCTTGCGGTGGGACATGCGTTGAGGAGGACATTCATGAATATCGCGGGCTGAATCAACTCCGACAGCAACTGTATATATTCCACGCGCACAAAGCGAGTAAAGTAACACTTTGCCATCTGCAATGTGATGGTTCTCAGGCTGGTGCTGGCAGTTCACGATACATTCGTTGGAACACGTAAAAAACACGCAGATTGAAACAGACCGAGTTATCAGGACTATCGATTGATCCGATCCGATCGCCAGCGTACATGCCAAGAGTAATATCAGAGACAGAACTTTCGAACATTAACTGTCCAAATCATGGCCTTACCTTCAAATAATGGGTTGACCAATACTTAGCGACCGGTCTATCCAGATACTTGCCATGTAGCAGCGGTATGCGGTATGCGATCTTGGCAGCGAAGTTGTACCTTGATGCCTCAGACCATGTACCTCTTGGCCGACATCTGCATTGGGTGTTGTGCCGTGTCTAACTGAAGTCGTGGGGTGCTTCCGGCACTTATGAAGTGCTACCATGCAACAGCAGAAACCTTATTCGACATACCTAATAGGAACCATGGCTTACGAGATTTTGTTCGCTGAAATCCCGCATATGCAAATCAGCGTAGTATAAAGGTACTATTGTCCGGATAAACAAACCCACGTTTTTCACCTTTAATGTATCACCAAGGAACTGGGAGCAGGAGCATGCAGCGAAGAGATTACCACCTGCATACTAAAGTCCTTTGTCAAGAGAACAAGCGTTAGCATACCTATGGTTAGGATCACATAGAAACAGTAATCACATCCAGGTGGCCTCCAGACTACTGCACCTCCACCGTCAAAGATAATGGACGGCATCCACAATGCGACTTGTTTGTATAATTATGATATTTAAGTAAGTACCTGACGCTGTTGCGTGAGGGCGTGCGATCAGACTCATAGAACGTGGGAGGACATACACAGTCGCGGCCAATGCAGAGACGAGAAGTGGCAACTCCCATATTCAGACTTAATGACGACCTTCCTGCTGGCAAGATAAGGGTCCAAGTGACGAAATTGAACGCAAGGCCGCCTTGTCAGACGTGACGAACTTTCCGCAATTCCGATCTAATTAGATGCCCACCTAATGAGACGAAGTGGTGAGCGTCGCAGGATAAGTCAAAATGTGTAGCAGGTATTACGCGGGAAGTTCCGTAGGGTTGATAAAGGAACAACGTAGGATGACATAGAATGATAGAATGTCCTGCCCAACATAAACCAGTCAAATCAACAGGGAACTCCGCACCTCATGGCCTAGCGAATAACAGCAGTGACCTGGACGAGCATCATTCGAAAATGCGTTTTTAGTCAAGTCCAGATATATCATGTCCTGTGTGGAGCATCCTGTACGAACATTTCGAGTGCTGTCACAGCAGATGATTTGTATTCACTTGAATGAATAATGGAGCCGAAAATTCAAGGAGCTCTGTAGGTAGATTCTAGCTGACAGTGCATCCATGCATACTTCCTACGATCAATCCTAGAGTGAATCCCGAAGTGACGGAGCAGGCGGAGGGTCCAGCAGGCATGCCAGCAATAGAACCTGGATATGACGATGTTTTTACAACAGATCGACTTGCAGATGGATAAAGCATCCGCTCCGAGTCAATAAGCCTTCTACAGAGTGTAGAACTCTAGGCGAGACGCAGTTAGCGTAACTGCGACTTCAACGATAGTTTAGCTAATGGACTGACGGACAGTCTGGCAAGACTCCGGGGGTATTGTCTTGGGGTATTGTCTAGCCGTTCGGCTCAATTCGGTCGGAGACTTCATTCATAGCTGGCACATTGCGCACACCTTCGTGAGGGCTACATTGTCAACCTCGATGCTGTCAGCTACAAGTTGACCACGTTATGTCGCGACGGCAGCGGGTGATAGGCACAAAAGGCACGGGGGAGGGAAGAGGAACGTTGAGAAGAAGGTCTGTGTACAGTAAGTGTACAGCGTCAGTTGGCATGCATCAGTGATGGAAGAGCTGATGGATACTAATTACAATATTAGAAGTGTCAAACGCTCTTCGGTTGGTCCATGTGGGAAAATGACAATTTGTAATAATGAATAATCTACGACGGTCGGTCATGTGTTATCATTTTCTCGTCCTCGGGGGGATCTAACGCGGTCATGCTGCCTTGGTAGATATTGACGCGCCTTGTAGCTCAAGTCGAATCTCGTCCGCGTTGTGGTCTTTCACGTGCACGTGCATAGTTTGAGACCTGGTGCGATAGATCATTAAAGTCGTATTACACAGCCATTCACTGGTCTTCAAAATCTCCACATGGTCTCATGGGTATTTTTATCGGTCGAGGTCTTCATCTGATATCAATTAACCCTTTTCGGCTGGAAGTTCGAATCGACGTTCGCAACGAGTCACGACACGGTACCAACAACGTTTTCTTCAACTTCTTCACCTGCTCAACCGGGAAGGATATCGTCGAAAGCGCCTCCTGCTAGGAGGACCTAGTCATCATATTCCCGTAAGCTATATCAGTGGCCGGTTCTCAAGCTGCTTCATCCTTTGCTGCAGTGTCGACTCCGAAAAAATCGTGATGTCCGAGATGGTGCTCTTTACGTGATCCGCCATCCAGTGGATTCGATCCAAGTTAAAAGCGCTGACCGGGTCGAAAGTCGGCGACGCCTGATCAGTCAGGCTCATGTCCAATTACCGGTTATCACCGTCATGCACGTGCATGTCATTTAAGTCCATTGGTAGTCACCAATCATTGCCTGCTTTTGCCCTCTGTTTTCGCGCTCATATCTATGATCCATGCAACAGCAGGAAAGGCCCCCAACGTCAAACCTCTCCTTGAAGAGCCTCCTAACATTTCCTGTGCGTCAAATACGTACTTGAGTAGAAGCAATACCTCACAAATTGGTTATCTATCTAGTACCGAATCTGCAACCCACCCCCATCTGTTGGCAAAGTACGGTCGTGTGGGGTGACACCATTCCCGGAAGTTCACCTTGACGATGTACTCGAACGCAAGCATCTTCCGCCTCTTGGTCTCAAGGATTTCGAAGAATATCTTCTCTATGTCGAGCAATCACCAGAAAATCTCTATTTTTTGCTATGGCTGAAGGAGTATACCACCCGTTACCACATCTGGTCACAGCGTACCAAAGCAACGAGTGCTCCAACTCCTCCTGATACTTCAACACGACAAGCCGTTCTCACTTCATCGTCGTCAGACCCCTCGCTTGCCCTTTTTTATGCGAAAGCAAAACAGACCTTCTTCACCCCTGGCGCCGAGTACGAACTCGATGTCCCTTCAGATATCCTTGCTCCATTTCATTATTCATCTCAAAACTCTGTATTTTCCACCAGAGTTCGTGGGACAGCCACTTCAAACCCACCAAGCACCCACCCAGATCCTACAGTGTTCATAGAGGTGGCATTAGAGACGCGCGCTATGCTTAAAGAGTCCCTTTCGCGCTTCGTTCGTGCAGCTTCTACCAATGTTGGCTCACGCAGGGCAGCTTGCGGCATTGCTGCCGGGATGATATGTTTATGTATTGCTGGAATATTACCTCTTGTACTGACGTCTGGTGGCTGGGTGGGTGCCCCTCATGGACGGTGGTGGAGGTTATCAGCATTTCCCGGCATATGGCTTGGTTTGGCATTGTTGTTCTCTAGTTTCAACGGAGTGAGTGAATCCCCTCCCTCCAAGTAATTGTGCGTGAGGTAACTCCCCTGTTTATAGGTTTGTCTCATGGTGTATGTCTTTGGCGACCTGAGACAACTTCGAAAATTTGAGCTCGCTAGGCCAGCTATATCTAGGCCGCTACCTTCCCCTACCCCTGCGGTCACATCAATATCAGCGCCGTTACCTCACCCGCCAGCGCCTATCGAGAGGCCTACCATCGTAATATCCAGGCATCACGACAGGCAGTGCAATCCAGAATTCTGCTCCTCTAGGTCCTTCCAATCCGCACCATACTCCCTTTCTGCTGAAGGACGCTCATTTTCGCAAGCCTCAGAGTCGTATTCTGACGCCGAACTATCCAGATCTTCAGAAGATGAAAATTCTTCTTCTTCATCCGAGTCGCCAGAGATTGAAATTTCTCCTGCTTACTTCGATGACGTGCCTGCACCTGAGGGTCCAGCCACAGCCACAGGCTTGTATCGATCTCATTACCGTTCTGCGCAACCATCATCTATCGCGTTCCCTTCCATGGCACATACTCGACAACGCCCAAACCCTGTCACATTTCTCTCACCTCTTGAATGTCACGCTTCCAGCGGGAATGCCGTGCACAGTTCTGCTGTCAAGCCACATACCCTAGATGATTCTAGTTCCTTCGGTCCCAGCGCGGCGTTCATTCGTCATGAGGTAGACCTCGATGCGGAAGACGATTTAAAAGAGCGCGTCTACACAGGACTAGACTCGAAGGAGTGTTTTGACTTCGATCTTCTTCCAAAGTCTGTCAAAGGAAATGCGATCCATGCGGATAACATTCATCTCCCGAGCAATGCTTCCCCACCTGTCACTGTCACCGTCGCGGGACACACTCCAACACTATCTCTCGAAACTGGAAACATCACTCCTTCAAACAATCTCCTCAGTTCTACCATCGCGCGCCAGCAGTATAAATGCAAGCGCACATACGCACCTCCATTATCACTCGTTTCGCAAACTTCTTCAATTCAATCACCCAATTCGTACACGCCATCGCCGACGCCGAGCTCTAATCGCTCTCCCATTATCTCCTTCATGGTTCCCTCTTTCACTGCGGGCGTTCCTGCTTTCAAGGCACCGATGACGCGTGTGCGGTCGCCCGTGGTGATCCGAGCTCAATGGGAAATTGTCATTCGCTCCGCTGTCTTCGGATTGATTTGCGCTGTAATATGCGTCGCCGTTTTTATCGCTGTTCCGTGACATTTCATGCGCTGTGCAAAGTCATAGCCAGGAACGTTACCTTTTGGTGATTTGATCAGTGCCTTGTGCTTTATTTTGTGGCTTTTCGTCTTTTGCATGATCCTGTTTCCTGAACGGCCCGTCACTGACTCACTTGTCTCGTTCTCCCTATTGCATTTTCCGACGCTCCTTTCCCATGCTTGCTATCCTCAACTTTATTGCTGCTGATTCATCTCACTGAAAATACCTGTATGCATTTGAGATATCCTTGTTGTATTCTGATACTTGTTCTTGACCTACGAGTTGCCTGCGATGAAGGGCAGACGTGCCCAAAAATTACATAGCAGTCTCAGAAGGGATCTGTGGTGGTGCGATAGACGAATTGACCCTATGCAAACATATAGGCAAATAAAGTTATTCTCCCTTTCTATATGCGATAGACACGATCTTGGTCTGCTCATGTTTTTTGTGACGATACGTGACGACTTAATTGTGCATTCAGGGACCTATCTGCAGATGTTTTTTGGTTTTTCATTATACTATGTCTTAGAACACATGCACTACACGGTCAAGAAGCCGAATAACAGGAACATGGGATGAAATGCCGGGTGTTCAACTGGTATATCAGCGAGATGAACGATGAATCGAACCATAGCAGTATCGACTGCGCATCGCGAAACGGCAGCACGCCCAACACGGGCGCGCACGACGGATACAACAAAGGCCCGCTGAGAAGCAAGCTGGTGAAGATGTGAGCAAGGGCTGCACCTGCTCACGTCTCACCAGCTTGCTTCTTTGTGCTGCCAGTGGCTCGGATGCCTACGAGTGTATCAAGTGCACGTGGTGATGTCTGTTACATTGTAGTGGGTCTCAAGGATGTGTACATCGGGGGTTGCAATTGCGACGATTGCGTGCACAGAGTACAAGGAAGGAAACAAGGAGCGAGAGCGAGTTCGGGGGACGTAAGAGAGAAGGTATAGAGGCTTTGGACGTTTGTGGCTACAAAATTTATGTCAGCACACACTCGTTCTATCACAACACTATTGGCAGCCCGACTGTGTTGTTGTTGTCTCACAGCTTGAGAGGAGAAGCTCGCCGTGACCTGTACCCATACAGACTGCATCTGAACATACAAGACACAATACACGTCTCACCACTTTGCAACTTTTCCTTGATTCCATAATTACCCGCTTTGCAGAGAACAACGGCTCGACCGTGGAATGCCTGATCATCATGACGAACAATTGGAGAGGACGCGACGAGTAGTGCATGACTTGGAGCCAATTTCGAAGTATTATGCGGGGTTTGAAATTTGGAATATGGTTTGCTTTCAACTTGAACGGAATTTCTCCAGTCGTCAAACATGTGCTGCGCTGGCCTTGTGAGTTTTTATGGACGTGGTGACGTGCATGAATATTCTGACAAGACCAACGCGCGGTTCTCCATTCTGCATCCACATCGGTAGTGGCATCACTTCATCTCAAGAGCTGACTCGAAATCGCTGACATGTGGCAAGCGTAAAAGTCCTACATAGCCAGATGCGCAGGGTGTGGGTTCTGGACTGTCACAGGTTGTCTGTATACGCTCTTGTGATTCCATTGTTCGACTCTTATGACCTACCGGTGGTGAACAGACTTCATTATGATGCTAATAGGCACCTATCGATATATCGACAATGCGCCGGATGACCACTTTCCGTCTTGAGTTCATTTTGGGACAAGCCGATTCTATTTGGAGTCATCACATGGGTTCTCAATATTCTCGAAGAAGCATCTTCGCTCTGAATACCGCTGCTGGAATGCCTTTTTTCTTCAAACGACATAGCTCAGTACAATCCCGGATGTTGCTAACCGGAATCCACCAGTACTCTGTATGTCGGTCCTGTGCAACGCCAAAATTTTCATCCCGACCATTGTTTTTCTCAGGTCCATGTCATGGAATGTAGTTGTTTTTGGTTGCGAGCTAATCCGACTCATACTTTTTATTTTACTGATGTCATTTCAGGCAATTCTGCGATAGGCCACACGAGCAATGACCGTTGTCATCATCTCAGGTCTACAGCAAGCTAATGTGTGTATCTTGGTATGTCATACTTGCATGCTCTACTCTGGAATCCTCCGTTATTGCGCGCTCCGACAATATACTACATTCTTACTTTTCCTTCTGCATCGCACATCGACAGCGTAAGATCGTTCCTTCCAGTCCGATTCTCTCGCATGGAATGCTTGACGAGGAATCAATTCTCCGAGTTTCCGTGACAACTTAGCACTTGCACTGCTACGGAACACCTGGTTTAGTGGGCTTTTCTGGCCGCCTGAGTCATTCTATGTTGTGTCTGAGTCGTGGTTTTATGGATGGTACGTCGTCATTCTTCAATGTGTCGGTCGATAGTTTCTAAATCCCGGAGCAGTGCATTATCGAGAATCAGATGTTCGGGGCACTGAGCAACTGTTTGCGACGGCATTAATCATCAAGCGAGGTAACAACTGCTTTGAATTGGGAAACATTCGAGGCTATATACTGCTGAAAGATAAAAGCTACCAAGAGGCATGTGTCCATCTTATCCTATATCCTAGTATTCTCTCGGCGAGAGCATTCACCTATCGTGAATAATCACGATGTTTATTCTTATTCTAATCGCTTCTATTATATCATTGATTAATGCTGCAGCCATAGTTTCTCGCTCGCAGTCTTACCCATTATCTCAACCTGCTGTACTCGGTCCCAAAACCAGACTGACCATAGGTAATAAGGTTATCGCTCCTGATGGCTTCGAACGCTCGTGAGTCTATCGCCACGCCACGACACTCAAAGCTTACTCCTGATCTTTAACAGAGCAACTCTTGTCGATGGGGTATTCCCTGGACCCTTGATTGCAGCCCAGAAGGTTTATTTCTGCTGACCTTCTTGTCGTGTACTAGTGCTGACCTCACGATAGGGAGATGACTTTGCCATTGAGGTAGTCAACGAACTCCAGGACGAGTCGATGTTCATGAGTACCAGTGTCGTAAGCAACGCCAAATCATCGACTTTATTAACGATTAATCTTGTTTACTGCAGCATTGGCATGGTCTTTACCAGAACGGAACGAACTATGCCGATGGGGCGTCCTCCGTCACACAATGCCCCATTGCGCAGAATCACTCCTTTCTACACACTTTCTCCGCCCCAAATCAAGCAGGCACTTACTGGTATCACAGTCATTATTCCGTCCAATATGTAAGTATCGCTTGAGCCTTGCACATACAGCGGGGTACTGACCTATGGAACAGTGTGATGGTCTGAGGGGCCCCCTGGTAATCTATGATCCTCATGACCCTTTAGCACATATGTACGACATCGATGATGGTGAGCGTACAATCGGTTTATATTAACGCCTTCTGACCGCCATGTGTCGCCAGCAAGTACCGTGGTCACACTTTCAGACTGGTGAGTTTTACGAATATTGATATTCTTCCCGGCTAAAGTAGTATTACTAGGTATCATACCGTGGCCACTGTCTTGCGCTACGTCATAGGTCATACTGCCAGCTCTTCGCTTATCAATGGACTCGGTCGATATGATGGCGGACCCATGTCTGCTCTTGCTGTGATCACTGTCGAGCAGGGAAAGCGTTATCGCATGCGCCTGATTTCAATGTCGTGCGATCCCAACTTCCAGTTCTCCATCGATGGCCACAACCTAACCGTCATCGAAGCGGATGGAAAGCTGACCGAACCTCTGGTGGTAGATCAGCTCCAGATTTTCGCGGGTCAGCGTTACTCTGTGGTTCTGGCTGCCGACAAGCCGGTGGATAATTACTGGATACGCAATCTTCCTAATACAGTGAATGCTTCCTACGAGGGAGGAACGAACTCTGCTATCCTGCGCTACAAAGGCGCCCCCGAGGTCGAACCGGCTACCGTCAACACCACACCTGAAAACCCACTGGCAGAGACCAACTTGCATGCTCTGATCAATCCTGGTGCTCCTGGCATTCCAGAGTATGGAAAAGCAGATATCAACCTCAACATGGAGGTTTCCGTCGTCAATGGAATCTTCTATGTCAATAATGTCACATTCAAACCTCCCACTGTTCCTGTCCTACTCCAAATTCTCAGTGGAGCTCAAGAACCGTCTCAGCTGCTCTCAAATGGGAGCGTCATCGTTCTCGAGGCCAACAAAGTGGTAGAGCTGACGTTGTCAACAACCGGACCAGGTGCACCCGTATGTCTTTTCCATTCCTTCCACAAATACGAGACTGATATATATCTTACCAGCATCCCATACACCTTCACGGGGTAAGTTTCCCACGACTTCGATGGCATGTCATGTCTGGTACTAATACGATCATTAGCATTCCTTTGATGTCATACAGAGCGCGGGTGGCAGTACCCTCAATTACATGAACCCAGTTCGTCGCGATGTAGTAAGCGCCGGCGTCCCTGGACAGCAAGTGGTGATACGATGGGTGACCGACAATTCTGGCCCTTGGTTCTTGCATTGGTATGTCATCATGTTTATTGAACTGTCAAGAAGGATACTAACTCTGAACCAAAAGTCACATTGACTGGCACCTCGAAGCGTATGTGTGAATGTCCTCGTGAAAGCAATCTCTAACCCTTTCACATCTAGCGGTCTTGCTGTGGTAATGGCAGAAAGTCCTTCAGATACCCGTGCCCATCTGGACCACGCACCAGGTAGGTCATGCATGAAAAAAAAAACATGAAATTCTATAGTTGAACTGCTTTACAGATGCATGGGATCAATTATGTCCGACCTTTGACTCTCTAACACCCTCGCAATTAGGGGGTGGAGGTCTCAAGTCTTACGAAGAAGCGGCTAATATTTCCACTCTCCTTTATCCACCACCACCATCCCCTTCAGTGACGTCTTAATGATTCTTGTTTACCACATAATGTTTGCAGCTGACTCAACATAAGATATGATGATTAGCCTTGATTATTTACATAATTCGGTAGCGCGAGAAAATAATGCTTTTTACTTGTCAAGTCAGAATTCAAGAGCGACTGTCGCCTTCAATATGGGTGCATCTGAGGAATATCGACACCAACTTCCAGGTCGGCCACCCCTCCCGGAATACGAAGATTGGGGTGGAAAAGTGCTAGCCACCGACTCATCTACACCTAGATGGTCTATGAATGCTGTCACATTCTTTGCGTCGGAAGCAGAAAATGTTGATACGCCTGTTTTGGGGTTTGTCGGCGGCTTGCTTCATAGTATAGTACTTACGGACTCGGCTGTACGTTTGCTGCTCAAGTTTTCAATGGACACGGCACACGAGAAACCATCTCATCTCGAGTTTTTGTGTATTATGATTTCTTTGGTGTCTCTTGCTAGTCCGTTTAATGAACGAGCGATATCAAATCACGACGTGTATGGAGTCATGCAGGAGGCATCACCTGAGTGTTCATAGTGGTGCAGTATCAGTCAATATCTAATCTTGAGAAAATCTTGTCACTGTCCATGGTGAGAGAACCCGTAATGAGATTGAAAAAGGTCTCCGTAGTATATGTCTTGATTCCTGTAAAATCATACTGGGCCTTAGAACCTGCTTCTCAGTACTGGTGCAGACAAACGTAAGCCCTACTCTTAGACGTCGCATCTCTCCATATATACACAACTGTTAGAGATGTAATACAGCACCGTGACTACTTCAGGAGCCTGAGAGGACTGCGTCCGAACCCTCGGAGTATCGATTGGGCGTTGTGGATGGGAGGCCTACAGTCCAGAGGTCTTTGTGGTGCTTCTGCAAGCTTGACATTACTGTATGAGGTCGTGTTTGTTACCAACGGAATCAACGAGTTTGAAGATATACTGGAGAAGCGGGGGCGGAGGGGGGATGCAGAACAGGGACAGGCAGATATTTGGGAATACAACATCTGGTGACGGCATGCTGCACAGCCTGCCAACATGCTGAATATTTGGCAGCATCGGGTTCAACACCACAGACTTCTAGAAACATGTGATATGGAGAGAGATGTTTCCCATCAAATTTTCTTACCGCCACCGAAGTAGTCCATCAGATGTGGGATGCACCTGGCAGACATGGGCGCTTCGTCTACACAGCAATTAAGGAGCACAGGATGACATATCGAACGTACCTGAAAATACACGTGAACAAGCAGTGCCAACTTCCTCAACTTGAATTCAAACGCCCACTGTTGTCTAAGTAATTTGAACGCGCTAAACGGTGTTCCTCGTCAGTGATACACTAGGGTCTTCTGCAATATATCCACCTGCTTACCAGTGACTTTGGATACTCGCTAATATCTTTGTGGGTTGTCCAAAACGCAACTCTTATATACACAGTGCCAAAGTTGGAGGACCGGATTCCGATAAGTAGGGTGTCTGGTGAGCAATGGTTTGTGCGCTTATATCAGCGAGAGCTAAAGTTAAATAAGATAGACAGGTAGACTCACCAGGAATATTTGCTGTCGCCAGACAACTCGTTTTCATTCAAAGATCCTGGGGGGCTTCTCTCGCATAGATCCGCTATACTGAAGACGTCCCCCGCGCCGACCATATCTTTCCCGACGAATGAGAAGCAAAAGATGCCAAAAGTCACACCCCGTCAGATGATACGAACGCCCTATACTATATCAGGTGTTGTGCACCTGCCCGGGGGACGAGAGATCTTGACATGTTCGTGGGATAACTCACTACGACTATGGGACTTGGAGAGCGGCACACAGATAGGCGAGGACTGGCGAGATGAGGAGGTTAAGGAAGTAGGGATGCTCAGCATGACATTGTCTCCAAACGGCAAGATTATTGTCAGCGGAAGTGGGAAAGTGTTCATGGATGGGAAAGTGAAGTTGTGGGATGTCGAGACGGGAAAGGTCGTCGCAAAATGGTCAAGGCACACTGACTATGTGTATTCAGTGTGTTGGAGTGCGGATGGTAAGCGAGTACTGAGCGGATCCAGGGACAGGACAGCAAGAGTCTGGAATGTCAAGACCGAAAAAACAATCCTGACAATCAAAACCGGGCACTGTGTGCGGGCGGCGATCTACTCACCCGATCACACACAAATTGGGACAGGAGGATTCGACGAATTTGAAGTCAAAATCTGGGAGGCACAAACGGGCAAACTGCTCGCCACACTCAAACATGATGACACAGTGACCGGCTTGGCCTGGACGTCGGACGGAAAGAAACTTATCTCCGGTTCAATATGTGTCCCAATTAGGATATATGACACAACCACTTGGCAGCAAATCGCCAATTTGGAGGGTCACGCAAACGTTAACTCGGTCGAAGCCATTACCTTGTTTCACCGCCTCCTTGTGAGTGCATCACCGGATAAAACAGCCCGTCTATGGAATCTCGATACCAACCTCCCAGTCGGTCCACCCCTCCAACACGAAGATGCAGTAAGCTGCGCAGCCCTTTCCGCTGATGGAAAAGTCCTGGTCACTGGTTGCGAGGACAAAAATGCATATATATGGGATATTCACGCCATCCTCAAAGACGCTGGCCTTGAGGACCTACTATCCATTCCTCATGTGAGTCCAGACACATCGTGCTTTTTGAGCCACCCTAATCTCTCATTTGCTGGTCCCAACTCAAAAGTCGTTAAAGGACGTACGTGATCAATGTATTTCTTTACCCTGTCCAATCATCTTAAGATCGAATCCTAGACTCATGCCACCAGACGTCCACATATTCAGGCCCCTCGAATACCACCAGGTTTTTTCGATGACACCCAAGTGAGTCCTCTACCATTTTTGACCGGTCCTTTTTCTGACCTCTTCAGCCCTCTGCAGCACGTGGTACACATACACTCTCTCCTGCGCACAATCCTCGCAATCCTCGCTCATCCTTATCTGCCATTTCACGTGCTCTTCTCGCACGGCTTTCGTCATTCATGCAACCCTCTCACTCCAATGCCGATGGAGAAACCGAACTCCGGCAACGTCCAACGCGCTCCATCTTCTCTCGCGATCCTCCTATCGTCGAAGTTGCTACAGTACCGGACAAGAAGGTATTTCGTTCTCCTCGTTCATTTCCTATCGCCGTGGTTCAATGGTTTCTGTTCAGGCATTATATGTTGCTCCGCGGCCACGGCCGCAGCGGCAAATGCAGTTGCATGGCCAGGACTCGTCGTCGCAATCTCAGCCCACCACCACACCCGCTCAAGGTACTAGCACTTCCGCACCAGGTGCAGCAACCGCCCAGTCACCACCCATCTCATTGTGGGCTCGTTTTGTCTTGTTTATCTGTTGTGCATCTCCCCCGCACGCCAATGGTCATTAATGCAGGAGCAGCACATGTACAGTCATTTTATCCTTCACATTTTCCGTCAATCTTGTTTCCTCGTCGTGAGACTCGTGCAATCATGTTAACAGTCACGATAAAAACATCATACTCATTCCCGAGCTTACAGTCCCGGCGTGTGACAGGTATGCAGAGCAGCAGCACGTGAATATAACACGAAGGATGGAGCTACCACTTTTTGGGTGATCCTGTCGTTGCGAAACCATTTCCTCGAATGTTGAGCTTCGCAATGGTACGTTTGAAAGCATCAGCATCTTGTTCCAACATTTTCGTCAGCGGTAGACCCAATGAATGCAACAACCTAATTGAAATATGTCTCGACATATATGTGATCTTGATTCTTGTCAAGTCCATAAGCGCTCGCATCACTCTCTAAGAACAATCAATACCAAATGTACATGGAACCCTTTGATAGTCTCGTTGAAACGCATATTCTCACAATATTTCTAGTGTCGTGACATCTGTCATGCTGTGAACAGAGGCCATTCCTTTGACTTGTGATATGCGGTCTGACACGAATCTCTTGTATTCTCCAGGCCGCTGCGCCAGTAAAAATGCGCTGAAGGACTGATCAGACACATCACAACGTTTGCTCGATGATTCCGAATGAACCGGCCCCTGTACTCCAGGATTGCGAGGAATGAAAATGAGCCGTGAGGCTATGGTCCACCCAGTCCGTTATTGAAGCAGTAACGTTTCCAAAGCTTAGAGTCCCGACGGGTGACAGTTACCCCGGTGTAGCAGGGGACGGAAGATGTGTTGGAGGCGAAGTGCAGAATGAAGGGCGTCGTTATACTGCATATGTAGTGAATTACCACTTGGTGAACGCAAATTTGATACCGGTTGTGCCAGGAAAAGGACGAAGACCTTATCATCATAACGTAGTTCCCTCTGACTCGTTCCGTCTCGAACTTCAAAACAACGAGTTAAACATTAGAGGGAACCAGGTATGCTCCTAGCTGTGACTTTCATCATGTGAAAATCGTACAGAGCCATGATGTTGACGTCTATGTCCGTCAAGATAATTTCAATCCGTTGTTAGAATGAGGTTTCCAAGAAGTTCTATAGGTATGAGATACCTATATACGAACAGACGTGGAGTCTTTCTTGGCTAACGAATGCAAATCTTGTTCTGTTCCAAAATTTTTGTCAGTGGTAGACATCGAATGAATACAATAACGACTGACGCATGCCCCACACATGTGATCTCAGATCGAGGAATTCTTGTGCAAAGTCCGTAAGCTCATCCGCTGCTGTCTAAGCGCAACAACGTACCAATGTGCAACCCATCATACACTTTCTTAAGCTCTGTACGAACCCTTGATAGGTCGTCTTTACTTGCGGAGCTCTGGGCAAGCGCCTTCAAGTCCTTCTCCACCGCTTCGATACGACGAACGTGTGCAGACACCTGCAGAAATCATAGATAACATAAACGGAATGCTTCACATAACCACGAAGTCTCAAACCTTCTCCGTGCTCGCCTGTAGCTCCTCCACGCTAGCCTGCAGCGCCGCAGAAGCGAGTTTATACTCGTCTAAAAGATGGTACGCAGCAAACGCAGAAGCTAGCGAGAATCCAAACAGAAACCCGATTATTCTGCGCCAGCAACAAGAAGCAAGAGTGAGATCATATCGCAAGGCGCGTGCAATATTCAATATTGCTTACCCTCCCCGAAAGCCTCCGACCGGTCTCTTCTGCGGCTGCACAGATCCTAGGTTGGGTGAAGTGGATGCCTCTTCCCGTAGCACTCTAGTTGTCGATAGAAACCGTGCACCTGAGTGCTGAGAAAATTTTGGGGTAAGAGCCAGACAACGCGAAGCCATGGTGGTGAGAGGAAGGATGTTGTTCGGCGTTAGCCGGTCAAGGTCGCGTTTGTGGCAAAGGCTCTACTGCGTTCTTTCAGTTCAAAGGTTTTGTATTCACCACATTCCGATCCTCGGTTTCTACCAGTGCTGAATAAGTGCATAACCCATATCTGGGACCCGTTCTTGAGGAAACAGTGCATCATCTAACATCAAGCACGTATGGTTCTCAAACGTAAGGGGGACGACACGGAAGAAATGACGTCTCGGGAACGGAAGAAACTTAAAGTTGCAGGCGCTCGGACAATTGCAGTTCAGCCATCTGTGCCAGCAAGTGGGAGTGGGACTGTTCACTCTTCAGGAAACGCGTCCGCTGGACCGTCAAGTACCACTGTTCGATTTGACTGTGAGCATCTTTCGCGTGTCGTTTCTTCGATTGACATTTACCTGCAATAGCTATGCAGGGATTACCCGCGTCAATAGATGTCGAAATGTTCACCGAGGTACGTGTTTCAATGGATTCCGGTTCTATATCGTTTGATTGAGAAACACTAGGCCCGAGCGTATGAGATCGATGCCATGCAGAAAGCGATCAAGACAGCAGGGTTAGGAGCATGTGTCTCAATATACATACTTACTGATTTTACATCCTCAGGGAAAGTGTGACTCATCGTGTATGGCAAACTCTTCCCCGCCATCTACGACGAAGGGCAGCTAGCCATGATGTTCGCCGTGTTCCCTTGCGTTTGCGAGACAAAGCACGCGCCGAGGTGAGCCTCAAACTACTTTCTCGGGAATTTTCCTAATTTTATTTGCCAGATGGTTCCTGTCACCCGGCGCATACTTAAGCGTGGACGCTCTAAGCAGGGGAAAACAAAACAAGTGAGCCGTACTGAATCCCTCTTGAAGCGACAACGTTAGTAAACATATTACCCCGTGTGCTCCTTTGTCTTACGATGTGTTTCGCAGGTGACAAGACCTGGCTTGAGACTCATATTTGGCACGCCAAGCGGATGAAGATGGAAAACATGTGGGGGTATAGACTCGTTAGTCTCTAGTTGTGTCTGCAGGCTCCTTCTGAATCCTTGTTTAGGCAGTAACACCGACCGAAAAGTCGTTCCGTCCTTCACATCGAGCCTCTATGCATGGCTCAATCCTTCATGATTCGTCGTACCACTCACTGATAGAGCTCAAGGGGCCTGAAAACATCCTCCGAAATGTGCTGGATCTTTGCTGTGATCCTCAGTGCACTGGAATGAAGCGGTCAGCCTGTGAGGTAGAAGGGGAAGCATGCACTAATGATTTATTAGATCCATGTCCGGTGCTCGCGTGCTCGAGACAGACCTATACAAATCAGGAAGCTACCCCTTTGACTTGATCGCACCAGTGACGATCATGTGGCGGCCGTTACCTGTTGGAAACACGTCGGCACCGGCTAGCGCGTCTCCAGCGGAAGGCTCATCTAAACGCAGGCGCAAAAGAAAGAACAATGCACCGGTTAACGCAGCTCCACAGAGTCTCACGAGAGTAATCTGGGTGCGTTCGCACCCTGCAGTGTTCGACGACATCTTCGCAGCGTTACAGGGATCTGCTTCCTTGGTCCTTGAGGCTGAAAAACAGCGACATAAAGACGTGTATGCAGAAGTAGAGATAGTCGATTTGCGAGGCAGCGTAAATGCCTTCGAAATCATGGGGCCCAAAGCAAGTCAGGTCATCAAGGGCGCCTTATCTTCAGTTGCAGATGACGATAGGCAAGAATTCAAAAAGGTGCTTTCGTTCTTTACTTGACTTATAAAATCTGACAATGCAGACAGTTTTGGCCGTCCCTAACTGATCTACAGACCACTGCGTCCTTACCACGCGGAATAGTCATCGGCATGAAAGTCCTTGACCCTCGACTGAAGTAGGCATCTCTAGTCACTTGGCTTGTCCACATGAGTAACTTGCTACCCAGGTTTCCGCCTAAGAACGCCAAAATCAGAATGGACGGTCAACACCCCGCCACCCCGGCAATGACGTTCCCCGCAGCCATTCTTGCTCAAAGCGAAATTTGGGATGAAGAGAAGCGTTCAGCATTGAAAAAGCCAACATACAAGAAGAAAGACCTTGATGCACGCCGTTCAAAGGTAAGCCCCTCATTAGCCCTCGTGATGAGGTGCAATAAGTAACTTGCACGCAAAGAACCTCGTTCCAGGCACGCCTCTTAGTCCGCTTCGCCAGGATGATCGTATCCCACTGTTGCTCATACAGCGCTCGCTCGAATCGCCCTCCGGCACTCATGGTATCCATGGCTGGATGCTTGTTGTTCCCGCTGGGTGGGGCATGCCTTTCCTCCCCTCACTGGTACACACTGGCACACGCGTCGGCGGACAGCGAGAGCGAGGCTCACAAGCCTTCGAGGCAGGCATTGCGTACTTTCCGAGAGATTTTCCTTGCACAAAGTTCTACGACAAGCATTGGGACGAGCGTGCCGTTAAGGAGAAAGCGAAGTGGAACAGGACGCCTCCAGCGAAGAGGGCCAATTTTCAGAAGCTTGGCACCCGTAGCCCATGGCGGGCGGATTGGGAAGTTGTGCTTGGGCTCCCGGTGGCGTCTGGTGTAGTTGAGAACCTAGTGCCGGCACAAAGAGAGCCTCAGGATGCTATGGAAGTTGACAAAGCACCAACCGTTCGCCCATGGTTGCTCCGTGGTCCCGAAGTGCCGACTATTCTAGCAAACGCAACTCAAAATTTTAATCATGGCGCAGGTCTCCTCGCAGAGATCAACAGGCTTCGGACGAAACGTGGTATGGATGTACTCGATGCAAGTTATCGCCCCGAGGATCTTCTGAAAGGGGCATTGGTCATGGTTCGTCTGAAGATGGTCAGTCGGGGCGCCCCGAACGACCTTGCCATTATCTACCGCATCCATGACGACGAAGCCAGGAAGATCATCAAGGAGAAGGGCAAGATGCGAGAGGGTGCGGATGCGAATGAGGTTTGTCGCTTTTTCCCTTTGATCATGCATCCACAGGTTGATTTGCGCCCTTAGCCCCCCGAGGCTGCTCCTCCCCAGACGTCCATCATTGGGTATGTCACTACTGGCAACATGTCCTTGTCCCGCGGAGAAGGTTTCGCCATCGGCGCTGTCCCAGTGTCAGTGCTGTTAGAATTGCGACAGCAAGCACAGAGGTATGGATCCCTCGCTCGTGGGAAGCCTCAATTGATGTGGCTATAGGAACGAAGAGTCTCATCCACTGGTCAAAATTCGCGATCGTGCTGGGATGGTTTGCCGGGCTGCATATCTTGAGTTACTTGACTCATGATTAGTACTTTGTATCTGTTGTTCCATGGGTTTCTCTGATTGCATTCTGTGCATCAATTGAAGGCAGTGCATACGTAGGGCTTATGAATTGAAAATTTCGTTAAGTATCAACGATATCGTTCCATTCCTGTAGTCACTGGCAGGTCCTTCGCTATTAATATTGATGCAAAGCCTCCATGTACAAATATCGGTGCTACGATATGAATTGGCAGCTAGCCCAACAGCGTCGACCACGGATGCGTAGATATAACTGTGCATCGATAAGGTAGAAAATGAAGCAAAATGCGCGGGTATCTGGACAAAGTGCACAATGAAATTGAATTAATCCAAACCCAAATACAGATAACAGGCATCCAAAGCCATCACGGAAGATTGTTCTCTTTTTTGAACCACTGTACGGGAAGAAAGAACAATCAATCACACTGAATCAAAAATCAACAGCCAATACTTACCTCCACCATTCTTCTGACACCCTCCTCCAGCCCGACCTCCGGTTCATACCCGAGTACACGCCTCGCTTTCTCAATATTGTGGTACCTCGTAGCACAACTATACCCAACCCTATATCGCGTGAACCCAGCCTCTTTCCCAATCAAGGACGCCCAGCACTCCGCAAGGAAGCCCAGCACCATTCCAAAGCCTCTAGGTATCACCCACACAGGCCTTTGTGCCCGTTCCGATGCGCCCGATGGGAGCTTTGATGAAGGCGGGTCGAGCGCGAGCCATATAAGGCGCATGAAATCCCAAAAGTACACTGGCTCGCCATTCGTGATGAAAAACACCTGCCCAGCAACCTGCAGCGGCGAGGTCTCTGCAATATCAATGGCATTATCGGAAAACTGGTCGAATCGGGAGCGTATGATAGGGTGCGCGGGAGTGTGCGGATCGCGTGGAGCGGTGAACGCTGCCTCTATTTGGGCGGCGTTAGGCGGCAGCGTGACGTATGGCCCTAGAGGGCGTGCTTCGCACGTTGGGACTCGCTTTGCTCCGACTGTTGCGCTGACAGGCTGGAGGGCACGGTCAAGGTGAAGCTTGGCTTTAAGAGAGTCGATAGTGAGGGTCTCTTGTGATGATGTAGGAAGTGGGGGAGAGGACAGCTTATCGGCGGCAATTAGATGTGCTTTAGCGAGATTACCGACATAGGTGTAGTCGAAAAGATTATTATTGTCTCCAACTTGGAAGTGAGTTTGTCCACGTTGGTAGGCTTGGTAGAGGCCCACCATCATCTGGCGGTCACCCTCACTAGAGAACATCATGTTGTATCAATGTTCATATTTTGTTGGTGGATATGAAGAAATGACATACCCAAAAATGCCTGCAGGCCGTAAAGCAACAGTCAGTAGGCCACCCTTGCCATTGGCCTCAAGTATGAGTTTCTCTCCCTGTGCTTTTGAATCATTATATGCATCAAATGGCTTCTCCGGGAATGGAGCACGTTCATCGAGGTTGACGACGTCACCACCATCAAAAACGACACCAGCACTGCTTGTGTACACTAGCTTTGTCACGCCAGCAGCCTGCGCTGCGCTGATGACAGCTTTGCAGCCATCGACGTTGACTTTATAATATATGCTTGGATCCTTGGCACCGTGTGGTGGTGAAGCGGTGTGGATTATACAAGTCGTACCGGTCTGCAGTCATTCCAGCAGCAAACAGGCGCACACCGCACAGAGAAGGAAAGTGAGTTAGCGCTCAGTGACCATGGAAATGAGTAATGTAGTGCACCTTTCTCAATACATCAAGCAGTTGGGATTCGTCCGTGATATCACCGGAATAAAAGTCAACATCGTGATGTCGCTGGACGATGTCGAATACACAGACAATATCCCCACGAGCTAGAAGCTGCTCGACGATGTGTCGGCCAACGAAGCCGCTACCTCCAATGACAAGGTAAACCTCTTTTCGCTGTGACATGAAGAATAGATGTGAGAGAGGTCTATGTAACTAATGGGCCCCCGTAACCTGAGTTGCACTTGTTCAGCTGTAGTTCGAAAAGTTGCCAACTATTACAAACGGACCTGTGGACGTGGTCCATGGACATACGCGACCACGTGCTTCTTCTATCTGTGTAATGTTTGTCCACTTTCAATCCACTTCAGAACGTTGCGGCGTTGTGAATTCTAGCCCTGTGCTTGTTCATCTCTGTTCTGATCGTCGAAGCTGGTAAAGATGTACATCCCAGACACATCCCGCAAGTATACTCCAGAGGAAAAACAACAGCTACTCCAGAATCTTGACATTGAAGGTGCATCAAGCCTGTTTCGCATTATCTCACTTTTGCTTTACTGAATTTTCTGCCTCAATCTTTCTGCACAGTCGAACACCGTGTTCGCCAGCTTGAGGAATGGCTCACAGATGCCCTCAAAAACTTTCGGCTTCACCAAGAAGGGCTCATCTCTCGCATTCCCAAACTCGTGCGCGGTGTGACCATGGGCGAGTTTGCTGATACCTACAATGGCGACGTTCAAGCGTGTCTTCGTGGTCTCGTGGGTGGTGCTCCGCCCAATGTTGAGATTGATCGCGAGACTCGCAAGCGCAAGTGGGAGGAGGCTAGTGAAGGCGAGCGCGCCGTTAAGAATGGTACGTGGTCAATTGAGCATCAGTTTTTTCATTGACACGCTTCTCATTCAGCGAGAACGATGCATGTTACTCCCAAGAAAAAGCCCCCTCCTGCTAACGCGGGAACTGCACAACGCATCCGCACATTATCTGCGGCAGTCCCGCGTACTCCCGGGCAATTCCGTCCAACCCTCCGCTTGCCCTCCATCAGTCCGCAGAAACCGTCTACCCTCCGAACATCTCCCGCTAAATTGCGTGCTCCATCGCCTTTCAAAGCTCCGTCTTCTCCTGGAAAATCAATGCCATGGAATGCCAAGCCACCATCACAGGCAAAGCGCCCGCCCACCAGCGCAACCTTCGCTCCAGCTTTGCCTGCTAAGACCCCCACTTATCCCACCCTCCGTGCACCCCGCCGTGACGAGAGCATGCTTAGTCTCAATGGGTCTCCGCTAGCCAACCCATATAAGCTCGGCTTGGAGTGGTTTGCTGCTGAAGAGGAAGAGGAGGGTTCTGACATGGACGTGAAAACTAAAGGCAAAGGAAAGGAGACGCAGGTAAATACACAAGGGAAAGGCAAGACTCTACGACGGGTAAACAGCATAGTCATACGGCGTGATCCATCCGTCTCGCTCGTCCCCTCATCCTCTGTCCAACCCACCTTCTCACAAACCCACTCACAAGCCAACTCTCAAATTCCAAACCACAACCGCACGCATTCACGCGCCAACTCACGCACGGCAGCTCGTGCACCGGAGCCACCGGCGTCCAAACCCGCTACGTCTTCTCTCATGCCTTCAAGCTCGCTCTCGTCGCTCCCTTCCTCGTCCTCCGCCCGGGCAGTTGTCGCGATCTCAACCTCCGATGGACACGTCCTCGAGTTTGACCCGCTACAAACATCACCGCGCGCACTCGATGCACTCGTAGGTATCACTGACAGTGCAAAGAAGCAAGCTCGTGAGGATATGGGGCGCTTGGTGCAGGCTGCGGTGAGTAAGTGGAGTATTGCATAGCACGGCTAGGCGGGCGTCTGCTTTACGCATCGTGCGGGCCCGCGTTAGGCGCGCCACCAATTTGCGACGCCGTGTCACAATATAGTATCATGTATAGATTTTCGTTTCTTTATTCACCTCGCTAACGCACCTGTTGAACACCCGACATTCCATCGCATGTTCCAGTTATTTATTTCACATACCAAGCATCGATGTAAAGATGTAGCGCTAGCATATATACCTATGGACACTATTTATGTCGAGTGAAAAATCAACGTTATTTTGATGAACATGCAGCAGACCATAGCTCAATCTGGCACATGACGCCCGTTCGACACATTCGAAAATCCCTCTGCTTCCATGTTCTCAGAATCTCATTTACCCTACACGTGCAACTAGATGGATGTGCTCGGCGCGAAGTGACGAGGGCATTGCTTTGTGTATCAAGTCCAGATGAGAACGGATGTCAGATCCTTGACTAGGCACCGGATGATAATCATGCTCAGATTTAGAAATGTGTCAGGGAAGGCAGGAAGATGGTTGTTCGTTTCACTCCAAACCTAAACAAAGGCGGTGGGTTTGGAATTTGGCCTATCGATTTGAAAATAGCTGTAATTGATCTCAAGATGTTCCTCTTACAACAGTTGGCATTGTCGAGTTCGATTACGTTGCACGAGTATCATGACGAGGAAACAAGATTCATGTAGGCAATTGCCAAATGACATAAAAAGATGAGTACAGAAGCACTAGCAGTAAATATGGAATAGTTGTGTACCTGTATTAATGACCATCGGCGTGTGGGAGAGTTGCACAACAGAAAAAATAACGAAATGAGTCTGCCATAGAAGGGGCCGTGGCTACGCGCTTACTGCACTTAGCGCAGTAGGACTAATCGCAGGAGCAGGTGTCGTAGATGTCGAGGCGGCAGTAGACTAAATCTGCAATGATGATGCCTGGGGCTGGACCTGTCCTGTCCATTGATCTTGCTGCTGCTGCGTTGGTTGTGATTTGGCATTGGCGTGTTGAGGGGATGCGCAGCAAAGAAAAAGCACAAGATGACCCAACAATCGGACGGATAGTGAATATGCATGTCTTGAACGTGGTGTAGTAGAATTAGCCCCTGGAGCGGGCTGTGTCGTTGATGACCCCTGGGCGTGCGATTGGCTTTGCTACTGTTTTTTGGCGGTGGAGAGGCAGCGAATATAACCTGGACCGAAATCATTAAATCACGATGATAGCAATGCGAAGAAATATGCACCTCTCTGCCCTTTACTGCAGCAACTTCGACGATACGAGGACCGAGACAAGATAGACCGTGGGCGGAGTTCAGTTGATTTATTAAGTTGGAGCGACGAAAGGTAACCGGAGAGCGCTCTCGCGCTCCCCAAAGAGGATGTGGAAGGGCTAGGACGTCGGGAAGAGGAACTTTAGCGTAAGTTCCAAAGGACTGAGATCAAGAGGTCAGAACACGCTGATGATACACATTAGCGCCATGTGTCATGTCATTGAAAAAGCCTGGCGAAAGGTCATCATCCTCAGCCTGTGTAGCACCCACCAGGGAAGGTTGAGAGACAAATCACATACATTCATTAATGACTCTTGAGCTGCAACCTGCGAGTGGGAGATGAGCGTAGTTTTTACTAGAGAGCCATGAGGTTTGCATCAAATAAAGGATGAAGGAGGTCTTCAAAGCCTGCTTCTTTGATGATGACGTGAATGTCCCATGCATGTGTTTTTATTTCGGCAACCAGGTGACCGGCAGCTTTCCATCAGCGGAAATCGATGCCCAGCGCACGCCGTCATCGTGCTGGAGGGGTGGACCAGCTGGGAGGTTGGTGTCTAGATTCCACACACGCGCCGTTTTATTTCATGATGTACTTGCAAAGAGACATTCATCGAAAGACAAGAAGATGAAGTTTGTGTGACCACTGACCGCGATCGCCAGCTAAGTCACTTCAAGTGGCGGTGTTGAATATCCTAATTTGGCCACATGAGCCGGATATAAACTTCTTTCCATCCGACGTCCAGGTCCAGCTCCGAGCTATGAGGTCTTCCAGTTTGTTCTCTAGTGTCGCAAGCAGCTTGCCTGTCTTGGCACCCCATATTTTGAACTCACGTTTACTGATGAGCCCACCAGGTCGCCTTGGACAGCCTCTTGGTACATTTTTGCTATTGCAGCAGCGTGATGGAGAATTTCAGATGATCACGTCGGACTTCCTTGCAAATAAGTCATAGTAGCAAATTGAAGCGCCATAAGTATTAAGCTATAGGTCAGTCATGATCACTGTCAGTGTGGTGTTTTCAAAAATGATAGGTAACTGACCAGTGACTGATGACACAGACGTACACCTCACAGGGTGGATGACGTCCTCTTGATTATTATAGTATGCACGCTGCAAATGCCAGCATCATACTTACCTGAACCTCGGCTGACTTCAAGTAACACGGGTGTCGTTCAGGTTAGATGTGCTGTGTGCTCTTATCGGTTACGCGAGTGACAACCAGGGTCATCCGAGTCAGAAGTGAGGTTTTGTGAGTGGTCAGACTATGTTTAGCTTCGATCTTTTTCCACATACCCAGTGTTGAATGTCTTCGCCGTGGAATCCAGTTAGATGATACTTGATTAAGGAATATAAAACCTGAACGGCTGATGAGGAACCACACACAGTCCGAAAATGATGGAGCCGAATGAACTCAAGGTTGAAGCCCTCTTGGACATCATCAACTCCTCCGCACGCAAAGCAATGGCGGAATACAAGAACACTGGAAATGGAGTCCCTGGTGTCGATGCAGGCACCTTCCACCCCCTCGATCTTGCGATAGATACACTTGCCCTCAGAAAGGCAATCAGGCTACTCGAAGGTGCATGCGAGCAACTGAACACAATACTGGCTCCCCCCCATCACACGGTATATAATGTATGTGCCGATTATAGATGGCCCGTATGCCTTGTGCTCATCTTCCTAGTTTGTTAATAATTACAACTGGGCATGCATAGACGTCGCTGTGCAATCACGTATTGCAGACGTCTTGGACAAACACCCGGAGGGTCTTAGTGTGGATGTATTGGCTGACGCAGTCAACCTCGACAAGACCAAGATCGCACGCGTGTTGCGAGTTTTGGCCCTCAGGGGTTGCTTCAAAGAAGGTAATGTGCATCATACTGTCCGTTGATAATTCTCTCTGAGGCCTTTGGCGTTCTATAGTTAAGCGAGACGTATTCACGAACACACGAATCTCCCTCGTGCTCAAGACAACAAATAACGTCGGGTTTTTGATAAAAACTCAGCGAGAGATCCCAAAATACGCTGCGGTTCTCTATGAGACTATGGTCGACAAAGAGTTTGCAAGGTCGGACAAGGTTGAAAGAGCCCCACGAGCATTCGCTCTCGGAAAGGAAGGCAAAAATAACAGTTTCTGGGAGATGAACGTGAGTTTTAGTCATCATACTGGCCTTTCATGCCTTACCATATTGTACAGGATGAGGCACACGATGTGCGTGCAGATCCTGTGATCAGTTCATGACTGACTGGCGGCTCACAGAATCTTATACACAGATATTTCAAAAAGCCATGATGGGCTATTCTGAGATCCAGGGCTTGTCTGCGATGCCACATCGTCAGTGATCACTGTTTTTTCAACCGTCAGCATGACTGAAGCGGGCCATAAGATTACCCTTGGGACAACGTATCCTCTGTGGTGGATGTTGGATCTGGAATCGGAGCAATGTCTATTCCTCTGGCGAAAATGTTTCCTCATCTCAGAATAACCAATCAGGATCTCCCAGAAACTATAAAGCTGTCGAGAAATGTGAGTCTGGACATCTATAGCAAACAAGTTATATTCAGATTTGATCAGACATGGGAGACAAATGCTCCAGAGGTACTGCTCGACGGGCGTGTAGAGTTTGTCCCATTGAATTTTTTGGAGGAGTCGCCCGTCGTCGGAAAGGATGTTTACTACGTACGTGCTGAATTTGTTCCCATTCAACGCGGACTGCTCAGTAATTCATCAAGTTGAGGAGCATCATTCATGACTGGCCGGACGAGGAGTCGATGGTGATTCTCCATAATGTTCGCAAAGCAATGGGACCAAACAGCCGAGTGCTGATTCGTGAGTCGGCCGTATTTCAAAGTGGAGTTTGCTTCAGACTCAATATCATATGATAGATGAGTGCGTGCTCTCGCGCGCATTCGAAGGGCCCGACGTAGGGGCTAACGAGTCTAGTGAGGTAAGTTTAGAGTGTAGCTTGATGGCTAAGGTGTAATCATACATTCAGGATCATAAGGCGTCCGAACCTACATTACTGAACTTCGGTAGTCACACAACATACCAAATAGACATGACCATGTGGCTTGTTGTCAACGGCAAGGAGCGAACTTTGAAGGAATTCAAGGACATTGGGCAAGTTCCTTCCATGCCTAGTCACATTGATGATGTTCAATTTGTTATAATTTGCAGGGCCAGTGCTGGTTTGATGCTCACCCAAACCTATGATCTTGTGGGGACGATGCTGTTGGAGTTCAGAATCGCTCAGGACTGATGCGGAACACATTCTGTGATCTTCTGTTATTGTACCTTTACCCTCCCCAATTGATCACCCCATGATTTAATCAGGACAACAACGATTCTTATACGACATCCATGTCATGAACCAAACACCGATCTATGCGAATGCAACGTTGTAACAAATGCGTAAAGGTACTTTGCTGCGGATGCCTGTCTTTCACGTATCAGAAGCCTCATCGTCCCTTTGCGATGTGTTCCGTGCCTCGACCATACGACCCAGGTGGGTGTGCAAGTCCTGCATAGAGGACAGTGCAGCCTCAATCTCAGCCTGAGCTATACCAGTATTCACATGGAACGCTTGCTTCTGCTGCAGATTGACCAAAGCTCTATCCACCTTTGCAGCAAGATCTGCGAACCACTCCCTCGGAACACTATCATCCAAGACTGACAATTGCAGCCTCGTCACTGTCACGAGGGCTTGTATTCCATCGACGTAGGGGTCGTCCCGTGAAGCATATTGCGCTGTGTCCCATGCGTTTGCGATGGGTAACTGCCTTCTCTCCTCAGCAGGACTGAAAGGAAGATCCTTGTCCAAGGACTTGACGCGGTCAAAGATCACGAGAAGGCAGGACCCGACCCGCAAATAATCTTCGCGACAGATACCGTTAACTAGAGAAATGCACCATTCGAGATGACCATCACGGATCAGACGTCGACACCACTCGTCTTTCTCTGTGAGGGCATAGATGAGGCGGATGTAACAAAAGTCTCGATCTTTGCGGAAAGAGCCGTCGGTTCTAGTGTCGTGGATTGTGTGGTGGTCATTTGAACGTACAGCACTCAAAAGAGCCGAAGAAAGCCCATCCAGGAGTTGCGCATCGACACCCTGTGGCACCGAGGCGCTTGTCATAGAAGCTAGTTCTTCTCGAGCTTCAAATACGGCTCTAAGTGCCGTATGCCGGGCTCGGGGAGATTTGCTGGAGTGCATACAGCGGATAAGCGATTTGATGTAAGACGGTCGTTTGGCGGGGCTCCCTAGTCTACGCATGGCGCTCAGTGCAAGCAAAGCGTCGCCTTCTGTTTCATCATCTGTGTTTGTGTCATCCTCCAGGTAATCTACTAGCCAATTAAAATTTTCACAGCTGGGCTCACGCTCGTTGCTGTAGCGCCAGCGCAGATCACCATACCAAATCAAGTGTTCATCGTCTGGACGTGAAAGTTTATTGCGCATTCCGTGGACAAGCATTGTTCTCAGCGCAGTGCGTGCATTGGCCTGATGCTTCCGTCGGCGAGCATTGTCTTCCCGTGAACTCTTGAACTGCTTATAGGCGGCACATCCAGCCATGAACGCATCGCGAATGAAACGACTTCGGGTTGAGTTAAAACTTTTATTCCAAAGAAACCCCAGAAGCTCCTTGTTGATTTTCACCGGCTGGATGCAAAGATGGGCCATAGCTTTGCCATACTTCACATATAGCTCTGGTCTGTTACGACACGCTACAAAACTATCACGTAAACGTGCGAAGGCCGCTGAAGCATCAAGGTTCGGGGGCCATTGCACGCAAGGTACAATCGTAGCCGCAGCTTCCACAATTTCAGGGTTCGTTGATGTCTCCAGTATCCAGCGAATGGCGGACGATTTGGCGAGTGTGCGACGAATCGATGTAGATTTGTCTGGATAAATCTTTTGGCAGATGGTTGCCAATAGCTCCGAGGCTGGCGTCCGGAAAGGACTATCCGGACGCAACACCGACACGAGAAAAGTGCCCACGTAGAACAGAATGCCGAAAGCTGTGATGCCCATAATGACGCTGGATATAGTGGTTTGCTGGGGCCACAGGTTGGCGCTTAGCGAAAGGCCGAAGAGCAGGAGCGAAATCTGGAGCAGCACCAGGAATACCTGCAAGATGGTCTGCAGGCGAAAAAATTCTAGTCCATCTAGCTTCATCTGCCTCTCTATGCCACGCTCTTCGAGAGACCCTCGTTCTTGAACTGATTTATAGGAGTTCAGCCATTGTTTGCCTAAGACAGCCCCAAACGCAGCCAAGACGCTAAATGCGAGGCTAGCGTAGGCAAGTGCTTGTGTCCAGACCGTCGAAGAGGAAAATCCCGTAGATGAGGAAAAAGTATTGATGTCAGGTACGGAATTTGGGCCATTAGCAATTATCTGTATCAGTTGGAGGACGAGGGCATTGGTAGTGTCTCCTGGATTAGGCTGCATTCCGACGATGAAGGTGGAGTTGACCGCTGAAAACAGACCAGCCTAATACGCTTTGTGAGCCTTACATTGAGATACGTAGAAAGAGACGCACAAAAGTCAGAATAATGCCCATATCGTCATTGGCCCGATCGAGGAAGTCGTTGTCGTGCTCAGTCGAAACTTTCTTGTACGTTGCCCAAAACTTTGAATTGTCATCTTTTCCGCGTTCTTCTGCGATAGTCGATTCTTTAAGGACATCTAGAATTTGTGCCAGCGTATCTGAGCTTTAAGAAAATATGGTCAGATGTCAAGTGTACCGTGCTGATGAGTTGACACTCACATCTTAGTAAGGTTTTTTTCGGTGGGCATCGCAGGATTTTCATTCGGCTCGATCCCATTGTCCGTGGTCTGCTCCAGAGTGCTTGATCTTTGAGATGATATCGTCAGAGTCAAATGTACCACACTAATTGATTAATATTTACATAGTCCTGGCCAGGCCTTCTTCAATAGACGCCACACGTTCTTCGCTCACGTTACTCGGCTTGCTCTCATCTCGGACCTGCTCCAGGATGCTTGACCTTTGAGATATTAAAAGTCAGTCATCAAGTATACCATGCTGATTGTACGACATTCACTTAGTCTTATCAAGGTCGATCTCAATGGACATGGCAGATTCCTCGACCACTGCATTCGCATCGATCGGACTCCTGTGTGTCCATGAGCTTATAATCAACTCAGTCTAACTCGCCGCTTACTCGTTGGTCAAGAGGTCGTCATCCGCAGGTGCAGAACTGGATCGCGGGCACGTGTTATGCATCCTTCGTGCTGTAGTGGACACAGGTGGATCAAGGAAGGGAGGAATGAAAAAACAGTTTTACTGCGAGTAAACCTTCTATACAACGTGAAGAAAGCATGTTCTTACACACAAGCCTCGTGGCTATTGGCTCCGGGAACAGGAGATCCCGTGGAATGGAACACGACCTTCACTCAGACCCTATGTGACCGGTTGACCATGAGTGGGCCAGGCGCTTATGTCCGTATCATACAGTTGTTGATCCCTTTTGCTCGACGCTGGTATTGACCGCTGGAGCGTGTCCATCCTTGAGCAAACCGGGACCGCTATGGCACATAAGAGGACTGGTGAGAAAGTTGTATTGGATATACCATTACGTGCTGGCAGAGTATGTCTTTTATTTTCATCGCTAAAAGCAATATATAACGCTATATTACGACGTCAAGGCGCTGCAATCAACGTAATGCAGCCTGAAGGACTTGTCGGTTCTCTGATGATAACATACTGTGACAATGAGTGAGACGAACAAGAATGGATATCTTGTGCAGACTCACATTATAATTTATATTTGAGTGGTGGATTTTCATGCATCTCAAAATCCAGAAAGCCGAAGTCCGAAATCTGAAGGACTCGGGATGTTGGAAGTTGGAACGCACCACAGATTAGCCTTAAGTTAGTGCTGAGCGCTGCAGTTCGAAACAAACAACCGAGTAGTAAGTATAATTTCAAACCCCGCATGATGCTTCGAACGCGAATAATCCCATTGGAAAGTCCCCCATATCTCAACATCAAAGCGGGGTTACGCTCTGCCACACGGCCTTCGAAAATTCATTTGCCCGAGTCTTCGATGATATCCAGGCTACTTAAACACCCTGGCACTACTCAATAACCAGACGACACTGCTGACAAGCCCCCCAACTGGCTACCATCAGAGATTGACCTGTGTCACCACGCTGCAAGAAGACATGCCTATTCACTGTTTGGGCATCTTTGGCATCCTACCTATCAACGATTTGTGGTAAAATGCCCTCCCCGTTGCGCATCGCAGGCTTCAATTGCATCACATCACATTCTCAGTCATTGAAACAGACAGTAGTATGACAAAGGCCAGGAGGTATATCTCAGATATGACCACAAGACAAGCTGGCGCCGTGATCTGCTGATCACCATGGAAGACAAGTTGATTCAGTTCTGGGGGGACAAGGCGTACTCGGTGAACATTCATAATTGTTCGTTCGTTCGTAGAATCATTCTCTCCTCGAGCTGCCTGACTCTCTAGACGATACGCCGAGCATGGTAGACTGGTCTGTGGGCAGGTCTTCATTATCCAATTTCTCCGGGTCTTGGTCGGAAAGATTGCGTTGTCTCCTAGTAGATGCTGAGATTGAGTTGCGAAACGAGGATGTAGACGGAGAATGGATTGTGTACAAAACCAAACCATCATCCGTGCTAGGTTCCAGGCTTCCATCCTCTTAGTTGATCTTACAATGTTTTTCTCGCAACGGTTGGCATTGTCGAGTTCGATGCATTACTCGAGTCTTACGACAAGGAAACAATATTAATGTACGTGGTTGCGAAATGATATGAAGAAAGATAGTAGTACAGAAGGACCAGAAACTAATTTTGTACCTGTATTGACCATCATTGGCGTGTGGGGGAGTTGCACGGCAAAAAAAAAAAAAAGAACGAAACGAGTCTGCAATGTAAACGTGACTGGCTCTCTACCACTGACAAAAATGTTAGAACGAGATACTCATACGTTTCAAACATCGTTGCGAAGTTTGACGCAGAACAAGTCTAAGGAAATAGTTTCGCAACAACAGGGTCAACCAAAAAGTGACAGCTCCATTCTTCATTATGTATTCAGGTATTGCTGCTCTGCATACCTGTCGCACGTCAGGACTCTAAGCTTGGGGACGAGTATGACGTCTTTTGTCATGACTGTTAGCATGATTAGACGAGTCTCACGACGAGGAAATAGGATTGTTGGAAGAGCGGAAGACGCGAAGAGTAAGATGATTGTACATGTACTGCTCCTGTATCAATGACCATTGGCGTGCGGGGGAGATGCGCAACAGATGAACAAAACAAAACGAGCCCACAATGGGATGGGTGGTGACTGCACACTTGCTGCACCTGGTGCAGCAGTACTAGTACCTTGAGCAGGTGTTGTGGTGGACTGAGATTGCGACGACGAGCCCTGGCCATGCAACTGGCTTTGTTGTTGCGGCCGCGGTCGTGGAGCAACATATAATGCCTGAACAGAAACTATTGAACCACCGTGATTGAAAATAAATGAGATGAGAATACCTTTTTGTCCGGTACTGTAGCAACTTCGACGATAGGAGGACCACGAGAAAAGATGGAACGTCTTGGGCGTTGCTGAAGTTCGGTTGCTCCATCGACATCGGAGTGAGAGTGAGGCTGGAAGAACGACAAAAGTCGTGCGAGAAGGGCACGTGGAATGGCAGATAGAGATGGGCGATGACTGCGAGAATTGTGCACAGGAGAGAGAGTACGGGTACCACGTACTGTAGAGAACTGAGAAAGGTCGGAAAAAGAGCTAGTGAAAAAAGGTAAAGGACTCACTTGGGTGTCGTCGAAAAAGCCTGGTGGTATTCGACGGGCCTGAATAGGTGGACGTCTGGTAGTACCAGACTAGAATTCGATCTTAAAATGGTTAGACAGAGTAAAGAAATACGTCACGTACGTCCTTCAACGACTTTTGAGTTGGAACCTGCAAGTGAGCCTAGATTAGTGTGGTTCGAAAAGCACGATATATCTGGACTCACATTAGGAATGGATAGTAGGTCCTCAAGGCCAGCTTCTTTAAGGATGGCGTGAATGTCCCATACGTATGCATTTTTGTCCTTGCTACTGGTGACCAACAGTCTTCCATCAAGGGAGAGGGCTGCGCAGTTTATGCCACCTTCCCGTTTGCGCTGCAGGAGGGGCGGACCGATTGGGAGGTTTGTGTCGAGATTCCATAGACGCACTGACAATGTGTTGTCCCATGATGCGCTCACAAGGAGGCGGTCGTTCTGAAACAAGGTGATGACGTCGATCCAGGTTGTTTGACCCTCCAGAATGGCGATCTGCTCCCAAGTGGCTGTGTCGTATATCCTAGTCGGGTTAGATGACGCGGAGATAAGTTTCTTCCCATCTGACGTCCAGGCCAAGCTGGTAACTGTCAAATCATGTTTGAGTGTGGCGAGCAGTTTGCCCGTATTTGCATCCCAGATTTTGACTGCATTCTCGTTGGATGATCCCCCTGTCCCAATTTGTGTGTGATCGGGCGAGTATGTCGCCGCCCACACACGCTCGTGCCCGGTTTTGATTGTCTTGATTGTTTTTCCGGTCTTGGAATCCCAGACTCTTGCTGTCCCGTCCCAGGATCCGCTCAGCACTCGCTTACCATCAGCACTCCAGCACACTGACGTCACCAATTGAGTGTGCCCTGTCCATCTTGCGACCACCTTTCCTGTCTCGGTATCCCACAACTTCACTTTCCCATCTCTACTTCCGCTGACAATAGTCTTGCCGTTTGGTGACAATGCCATGCTGTCTAACCCTGCTTCCTCATGCTCCTCATCTCGCCAGTCCTCGCCTATCTGTGCGCCGCTCTCCAAGTCCCATAGTCGTAGTGACCCATCGAACGAACATGTCATGATCTGTCGTCCGCCGTGCAGGTGCACAACACCTTGTACATCGCCGGTATGGCCTCGCATTGTCTGACGGGGGCTCATTAACATTGCCCGAGTCTGTTGCTTCTTGGTCGGGAAAGACATGATCGATACGGGGTCTCGAGTATACCAGATCTACTATGCAAGAGAAGCCTGCCAGGATCTTCGAATCAAAACGAGTTGTCTGGTAACGGTAGATGTTCCTGGTAAGTTGGTCTGCCTATCGTCTTCAACTTTAGCTCTTGCTAATCACCGGGCGCCCTGCTTATGGGAATCTGGTTGTCCCACCTCGGCACTGTGTATATCAGAGTTGCGTATTGGAAAATGCACCGAGATCTTAGTGAGTATTCAAAGTCGCTGGGAAGCAGGTGGATATGTTGCAGAAGGCCTTAGAGTATCGCTGACGAGGAGTACCGTCCAGAGTGTTCAAATCATCAGCCAACAGTGGACGTTTGGATTGAAGTTGAGAGAGTTGGCACTGCTTGTTCAAGCATATTTTAAGTTACGTTCAAAATGACATCCTGTGTCTGCTTCACAGCTTCATTGCTGTGTAGACTAAGCGCTCAGATATATGACTGGCCTAGAGAAGAAAAAGTATGGCACACTTGGAATCCTATGGCTTTTGTGTGTGCTTTGAGATACTGAGTGCTCATATTAGCCGTCTCTAAGTAAGACTTGATCAAATATATATTCATCCGAGATAGGGCATCCAGATCTACTGCTATGACTGCCGTTCGATTGATGCTCTTCGAGAACAAGTAATACAACACTCATTTTCCAGCCTTGGTGCAGACCACTCAGCCTTCACATGTATTAAGTGAATTCTGCGGACAGTGAGTTGTAACGACTGAATGCAGTACAGCTCTGGATTACACAATGCTTGTTGGAAACGGTATATTACTTTCGAGGAAGGCTAACATTATACTCTGTTGTGTCAGAGATGCAAAGATGAACTTCATATGCGTCTTTCGCATCGTCATGCAACATTGTTGCATAGGAATCGATGAAGACTCAAATCCAGTATCTACTAGGACACCGTCCAACTGCTCTGTCATCACATTCCCGTGCATCAGAGGACTGGTGAGCCGCAGATATTGTCATATATGCCGATATATGATCATATATAGAAAAGGTTTTCATTATATTGGAAATAAAACGTCGGAAAACCACCACAATCAACGTAAAGCACCCTGGGGAGACTCACGAGTTCTCCGATGATGGAAGGGCTCCTCGACCTCGGATTCTGCAGAAACTCAAAAGACGAGGCGCTCTGGAATCAGTTCAGCCCTTTTCCCTCACGGAATTGGACATTCGCTCTGGATGTATGTGCAAGAGTATGGGTATCACGCGTTGTAGAGGACTAAGAGAGGTCAGAAAAAAGAGCAGGTCAAGAAAGGTAGATGACTCACCTGGGCGGAATCGAAAAACTCTGGTGGTATTCGACGGGCTTGAATAGGTGGACATCTGGTAGCAGATCTTAGAATGGTTGGACAAGATAAAGGAATACGTCACGTACTTCTAACGACTTTCGAGTTGGGACCTGTGAGTGGGAAATTCAAGTCAGTGTGGTTTGAAGAGCATACGGTAATACACGGAGCCATACGATGATGGATAGTAGGTTTTCATGGACAGCTTCTTTGAGAATGCAGGTGGCGTCGGATGTCTTTAAAATGGTGTCAGGAGTTTACAGCTATCTTCATATTGATGGACCAGCATGTCAAGAACTCACCTAGCTGCTTTTGTTTATCATTGCTGGGCGACGCCAAACAGAGGCGTTCATGCTCCGAGATGCTAGCTTCCTTGGAAGTCATTATCGTGACTTGCAGAGTATTAGTACAGCGATTGTTGACCATCATCATCTTGCACGGAGACCGTCGACATAAACCAGATGCTTGCGAAACGGAAGTAGGTTGTCCACGTGCAGCCTACGTCGACGGCCATAGTACAAGCACGACTTACCTTCGACGACATTGTAGCATCTTGTATGGCGAGTGCTTCTTCAGTGTGATTCCAAGGTCTCGTCGTTGCATTTGTAACACCCCGCGCAGGTCGCACAAGTCAAGTTGACGTACGATCGTATGACTTACAAAAGTACTATACCTTGCATTATGGAGCGCCTCGATTTGGGTTCATTCCAACAATAAACAAAGGTGACAAAGCGAATTTTCGAATTCTGGTCCATCAATATGAAGATAGCTGGAACGTTGTTGACCGAAAATGACGGACGCTGGCCTGAGCTAACAAAAAAGCACATTCACATGCATATGAGCGCTTCGTGAGCGCTTTGAAACAAACTTTGTTGGAACTCACATTTACTGACGCCGGGCCTACTAGTTCAATCGCCTTGGACAGCCTTTTGGAATTGCCAGACAAGTTGAAACAACGCGATGGAGAATTTCAGACGATCGCATCGGACTTCCAAATAAGTCATAGTAGCAAATTGAACCGCCATAAGCTATAGGTCAGTCACCGGTGTGGTGTTTTCTAACAATTATGGGTAGCTGACTGATGACACGGACGTAAACCTCACTGCAGGGTCGATGATATCCTCTTGCTGATTATGGTGTGCACGCTGCGAGTGCCAGCATCATACCTGAACCTTGGCTTATCTAGTACTTGCTTCAAGTAATTATACAGATAAGCCAACATTCAGGTTAGATGCGTCGTGGGCTCTTACCACTCTGATACCGCCACACAGGTAACGAGCAGTTTCATCTGAGTTGGAAGTCAGGTCTTGTGAGTGGTCAGACTAGGTTTAGCTTCGGTCTTCTTCCACATACCCAATATTGAATATGTTCGCCACAGAAAAGCAGCTAGATGATATTTGGTTGAGGAATATAAAACCTGAACGGCTAATGAGGAATCACGCACACTCCCAAAAAATGACGGAGCCAAATGAACTCAAGGTTGAAGCCCTCTTGGACATCATCAATTCCTCTGCACGCAAAGCAATGGCGGAATACAAGAACACTGAACATGGAGTCCCTGGCATCGATGCAGGCACCTTCCACCCCCTCGATCTTGCGACAGATACACTTGCCCTCAGAAAGGCAATCAGGCTGCTTGAAGGTGCATGCGAGCAATTGAACACAATACTGGCTCCTCCCCAACGCACAGTGCATAACGTAAGTGCCAATTATAGTTTATAAATGGTTCTGTGTGCCTTGTTGCTCATCTTCCTAGTTTGTTAATAATTACAATTGGGCATGCATAGACGTCGCTGTGCAATCACGTATTGCAGACGTCTTGGACAAACACCTGGAAGGTCTTAGCGTGGATGTGTTGGCTGACGCAGTCAACCTCGATAAGACCAAGATCGCACGCGTGTTGCGAGTTTTGGCCCTCAGGGGTTGCTTCAAAGAAGGTAATGTGCATCGTACTGTCTGTTGAGAATTCTCTCTAAAGCCTTTGGTGTTCCATAGTTAAGCGAGACGTATTTGCAAACACACGACTCTCCCTCGTGCTTAAGGAAACCAGCAATGTCGGGTTTTATATAAAAACTCAGCGAGAATTCCCGAAATATGCTACGGTTCTCTATGAGACTATGGTCGACCGAGAGTTTGCAAGGTCGAACAAGGTTGAAAGAGCCCCACGAGCATTTACTCTCGGAAAGGAATGCAAAAATAACAGCTTCTGGGTGATGAACGTGAGTGTTAGTCATCTTACTGGCCTTTCGTGCCTTACCATATTGTACAGGATGAGGCACGCGACGTGCGTGCAGATTCACCAGCTCATGACTGACGGCTCACAGAACCTTATGCACAGATATTTCACAAAGGCATGATGGGCTATTCTGAGATCCAGGGCTTGTCTGCGGTGCTGCATCGTGAGTGATCACTGTTTTTTCAACCGTCACCATGACTGAAGCGGGTTATAAGATTACCCTTGGGACAACGTATCCTCTGTGGTCGATGTTGGATCTGGAACCGGAGCAATGTCCATTCCTCTGGCGAAAATGTTCCCTCATCTCAGAATAACCAACCAGGATCTCCCAGAAACTATAGAGCTGTCAAGAAATGTGAGTCCGGACATCCACAGCAGATAGGTTATATTCATATTTGATCAGACATGGGAGGCAAATGCTCCAGAGGTACTGCTCGACGGGCGTGTAGAGTTCGTGCCATTTAATTTCTTGGAGGAGTCGCCCGTCGTCGGAAAGGATGTTTACTACGTACGTGCTGAATTTGTTCCCATTCAACGCGGACTGCTCAATAATCGATAAAGTTAAGGAGCATCATTCATGACTGGCCGGACGAGGAGTCGATGGTGATTCTCCATAATGTTCGCAAAGCAATGGGACCAAACAGCCGAGTGTTGATTCGTGAGTCGGCTGTATTTCAAAGTGGGGTTTGCTTCAGACTTAATATCATGTGATAGATGAGTGCGTGCTCTCGCGTGCATTCGAAGGGCCCGATGTAGGGGCTAACGAGGTAAGTGTAGAGTGTAGCTTGATGGCTAAGGTGTAATCATACATTCAGGATCATAAGGCGCCCGAATCTACATTACTGAACTTCGGTAGTCACACAACATACCAAATGGACATGGCCATGTGGATTGTTTTGAATGGCAAGGAGCGAACCTTGAAGGAATTCAAGGACATTGGGCAAGTTCCTTCCATGCCTGGATACATTAACGATGTTTGATTTTTTATAATTTGCAGGGCCAGCGCAGGTCTAGTGCTCACCCAAACGTATGATCTTGTAGGAATGATGCTCTTGGAGTTCAGAATCGCTCAGGACTGATGCCGAACGCATTCTGTGATCTTTTGTTATTGTACTTGTACCCTCCCCAATCGATCGTCACATGATTCAATCAGGACAACAACGATTCTTAAACGACATCCATCTCATGAACCGGACGCCAATCTATGGGAATGCGACGTGTAACAAATGCGCGAAAGTACTTTGCTACGGATGCATATCTTTCACGATTCACCGTCCCTTTGCGATGTATTCCATTCCTCGACCATGAAACCCAGTCGGTGTACAAGCCCTGTATGGAGGATGGTGCAGCGTCAATTTCAGCCTGAGCTATACAAGCATTCACATGGAACGCTTGCTTCTGTTGCAGATTGACCAAAGCTCTATGCATCTTTGCAGCGAGATCTGCGAACCACTCCCTCAGAACGCTATCATCCAGGGCTGTCAAATTCAGCCTCGTCACAGTCACGACCATCGACGTAGGGGTCGTCTCGTGAGGCATATTGCGCTGTGTCCCATGCGTTTGCGATGGGTAATCGCTGCCTCTCATTAGTAAGACTGCAAGGAAGATCATTGCCCAAGGACTTGACGCGCTCGGTTGTGCGCCTGTGTTAATGACCATTGGCGTGTGGGAGAGTTCCACGGCACAAAAGAAAACGAATCAAGTTTGTAATGTAACCGTGACTGGCCCTCTATCACTGACAAAACCGTTGAAACAAAATACTCATGCCTTTCAAACATCGTTGCGAAGTTCGACACAGAACAAGTCCAAGGAAATAGTTTTGCAACGACAGGGTCACCCAAAAAGTGACAGCTCCATTCTTCATTATGTATTCAGGTATTGCTGCTCTGCATACCTGTCGTACTTCAGGACTCTAAGCTTGGGAACGAGTATGACGTTTGTCATGGCTGTTGGCATGATTAGACGAGTCTCACGACGAGGAAATAGGATTGTTGGAAGAGCGGAAGACGTGAAGAGCAAGATGATTGTACGTATTCTGCTCCTGTATTAATGACCATTGGCGTACGGGGGAGATGCGCAACAGATAAACAAAACAAAACGAGCCCACAATGGGATGCGTGGTGACTGCGCGGTTGCTGCACCTGGTACGGCAGTGCTGGTACCTTGAGCAGGTGTGGTGGTGGGCTGAGATTGCGAGGACGACCCCTGGGCATGCGACGGGCTTTGCTGCTGCGGCCACGGTTGCGGAGCAACAAATAATGTCTGAACACAAATTATTGAACCACTGTGATTGGAAATAGATGAGAAGAAAATACCTTTTTGTCTGGTACTGTGGCAACTTCGACGATAGGAGGACCGCGAGAAAAGATGGAGCGCCTTGGGCGTTGCTGAAGTTCAGTTGCTCCATCGGCATCGGAATGAGAATGGTGGAAGGACGACAAAAGGCGTTCGAGAAGGGCGCGTGGAATGGCAGACAGAGGTGGGCGAGGACTACGAGGATTGTGCGCAGGAGAGAGGGTATGGGTACCACGTGCTGTAGAGGACTGAGATAGATCAGAAAAAGAGCTGGTCAAAGAATGTGGACGACTCACCTGGGTGCCGTCGAAAAAACCCGGTGGTATTCGACGGGCTTGAATAGGTGGATGTCTGGTAGCATCAGTCTATAATTCGATCTTAAAATGGTTGAACAGGGTGAAGAAATATATCACGTACATCCTTCAATGACTTTTGAGTTGGGACCTGCAAAGTGAGAGATAAGCGTGGTTCGAAAGCACAAGGCACCTGGACTCACAGGAGGAATGGATACTAGGTCCTCGTGGCCAGCGTCTTTTAAGATGGCGTGAATGTCCCATACATATACATTTTGGTCGCTACCGGTGACCAGCACTTTTCCATCAGCGGAAAGGGCTGCGCAGTGTAAATAACCTTCATGCTGGATGGGTGGACCAACTGGGAGGTTGGTATCGAGATTCCATAGACATATTTTTTTGTCATCTGAAGCACTCACAAGGAGGCGGTCGTTCTGAAACAAGGTAATGGCTTCGAACCAGTGTGTGTGGCCCTCCAGAATGGCGATCTGCTCCCAAGTGGTTGTATCATATATCCTAATCAGGTATCCCGCGGAGATAAGTTTCTTTCCATCTGACGTCCAGGCCAGGCTGACTAACACATCATGCTTGAGTGTAGCGAGCTCTTTGCTTGTCTCTGCATCCCAGATTTTTATACGTTCGTCAGCTTCGTTGTATCCTGCTGTCACAATTTGTGTGTGATCTGGCGAGTATATCGCCGTGTGCACCCACCGGTGCCCGGTCTTGATGGTCTTGATTGATTCTTCATTCTTGACATCCCAGACTCTTGCTGTCCCGTCATAGGATCCGCTCAGCACTCGTTTACCATCCGCCCTCCAACACACTGACATCACACGTTCAGTGTGCCCTGTCCATTTTGCGACGACCCCTCTCATCTCAACATCCCACAACTTCACTTTCCCATCTTTACTTCCGCTGACGATAGTCCTGCCGTTTGGAGACAACGCCATGCTGTGCACCTCTGCTTCCTTATCATCCTTATCTCGCCAATCCTCGCCTATCTGTGTGCCGCTCTCCAAGTCCCATAGTCGCAGTGACCCATCCCTCGAACATGTAACGATGCGTCGTCCCTCACGCAGGTGCACAACACCTCGCACCCTGTCGGTATGACCTCGCATCGTTTGATGGGGCGTGACTGCTGGCGTCTTATTTGTTGGGAAAGACATGGTCGGCGTGAGGGAGGTGTTGAGTATACAAGATCTATCTTCTTTATCTTCAGCTACCGTCAATATATATGCACAAGCCATTCCTCACCAGATAGCTGCTTATAGGAATCCGGTCCTTCGACTTCGACACTGTGTATATAAGAGTTGCCTATCGGAGAATGCCCAGAGACCCTGGTGAGTATCCGAAGTCGTTAGTAAGCAGGTAGATATGTTGCAGAAGACCCTAGAGCATCAGTGACGAGGGGCACCGTTTAGAGTGTAGCTAACAGTGGGCATTTGGAATGGAGTCGAGGAACTGCTTGTTCAAGCATATTTTTAGGTGCATTCCATGTGTCATCCTGTGTCTGCTGATTTGCTATGTAGACGAGGCGCCCAGGTCTGCGACTCGCGCTAGTTGCTTCTTCCCACATCTGATGGACTACTTCGGTGGCGGTGAGAAAGTTCGATGGCGAACATATCTCTCCATCTCATATCTTTATGTCGAAATCGATGTCACCAAACCTTCAACATGCCGTTGTACCAAGGTAGTTGCGATATCCTACTCTTGTGTATTGCCGCCAGATTTACATACCTATCCCCAGAATAACACGAACACTTCAAGTACCGATATATCAAAGATCGATTGAGCTATTGACAGGTATCTGCCGGACCCATCTGGGGATGGATGATATCTTCTGTCAATGTGATTATCCGGAATATGACAATGAGTCGCAGCATATAAATTTGAACGCTTCCCACTTGAGAGCGTCATAGGGTGAGTATCTGTTCAACAGCCGATCTCATCCAGCTCGGTGCTGTGATGACCTTCAAAATACACAGGAGAAAGCAAACGAGCATGCATTCCATGCAGATTTGTAGGACGCAACCTTGTGGTGAGTTGCAATCTGGCGGTGTGGCCACTCCGAGACCTATAACCGGAACTTCGAAGAGGCGCGAAGGAGCCCTATCACGCTCAGTCTCGAATTCTGGATTGTTTATCCTGGTACTCCAATAGTTTTTTCAAGAAAAATTACAATTGCAATATATTCTTCCGACATCCTTCTTGTTAAGTTTCGCCATTTAACAGGCACAACCAATCTGCCAGCCTAATAGTTCAACTCGCAAAGTTCTAGACATCCTCGCCGTGAAGTTGCTTACAACACCAATTTCACGATAAAAGCTGGCCGCGCTCAACATACCCCTCACCTCAGTGATATTAGTATCAGTCAAGATTCTCCTTCACAAGACTCGTATCGCATCGCACAAACCATGCATTTCTCCTTCGTCGTCGTCCTTACTGCTTTGGCAGCATGCATGTCTGGTAGTGCATGCAGCTCATGGGTGCAGCGTTGCACCACTGACGGCGATTGCTGCGACAACCTTCACTGTCAGCCCGGCCATGTGAATATAAGCAGTTTACTTTGCATCCAGGATTAAACGCCATTACTCACCTCTTGTTATGCTAATAGAATGGTAATGCCATGTCCTGTGGTTAGGCTGCCTATGGGCCAGTCAACAAGACGAGAAGCACAAATAGACAGTGAGTCGTGTTTCTGCGTTCGCATTGGGCCATTGGCGTCGTTGTTGATGGTGCAATATACAGTTCGTTGCTGACTTGATCGCTGTAGTTGCTTCTGGGATCTGGATAACTTTCACTGGTGTACGGGCAATGGCGTCACCACCTGTAAATCAATAGATACAATCCCAAATGCTCAATATCATGAACAAAAAAAAACGCTAGCGTTTATGGTCGGTTACCGTAGTTGCACACTGGTGATTATGCAGTCCTGTACAAAACCGATGTTTTGGGGCTCTGACAGAGAACCGCGCAAATACCGGTGCACAAATGTGGTGCTTAGACATTATAGAGGGCATCTTGCTCGTCCGAGGTTGAAGTCTGCAAACACAAGGCTACATAGTAACTGATGAGTTGGCGATAATACTGCGAAAGTCTACGCATGGGAGGAACCTGGGCTGATCCCAAGCTTTTATTCCCTGTGAGTACAGTGATGCTCTCGCGACGGTTAGTATGGTCTAGTTCGCTGTGTTGCGAGTCTCACGACAAGGAATCAGGATCGACGGATTAGGGGCAGATGTGAAAAACAAAATAATTGTACATATATTGTTCCTGTATTAATGTCCATTGGCGTGCGGTGGAGATGCGCAGCAAGGAAATAGAACAAAACGAGCCCACAATGGGATGGGTGGTGACTGCGCGGTTGCTGCACCTGGTGCGCCAGCGCTGGTACCTTGATCAGGTGTGGTGGAGGTGGCGGTAGTTGTTGACTGATATTGCGACGACGAGCCCTGAACGTGCGACTGGTTTTGCTGCTGCGACCGCGCCCGCGGGGCAGCATACAATGCCTGGACAGAAATAGTTGAACCACGGCGATAGAAAATGGACGAGAAGAAAGAAATATCTTTGTGTCCTGTAGTCTAGCAACTCCGACAATATGAGGACTGGGAAAGAAGACAGAGCGGCTTGGGAGTTACTGGTGTTCTGTTGATTTATTAGTGTTGGAAGGAGAGCGCCGGAAAGGTGACGAAAGGAGACCTAAGAGCGCACTCCCACTCCCAAGAGAGGGTGCGAGAGGCCGAGGACGGCGGGAAGAGGAACGGTGATAGTAACGGTACGTTCTGGAGGACTGAGATCGAGAGGTCAGAACAGAGACCGATTGAAAATGCTGATGACGCACGTCAGCACCATTTGTGACATCGTTGGAAGAGCCCGGTGAAAGTTTATCATCCACGGCATGCGTAGCATCCGCCTAAATAGAATATATACATAGGTTACGACAATTGGGAAGGTTGAGAAAAACAAATTACATACATCCGTTGATGCCAACACTTGAGCTGCAACCTGCGAGGGGGAGATTAGCGTAGTTTTGACTGAAGAACCACGAGATTTACATCAGATAAAGGTGGGAGCAGGTCTTCAAGGCCAGATTCTTTGAGTATGGCGTGCATATCCCATATGTATATGTTTCTGTCGCTGCTACCAGTGACCACTTGTCCGATATCAGCAGAAAGAGCTGCACAGTTCACGTAATCTTCGTGCTGGAGGGGTGGACCGACTTGGAGGTTGGTGTCGAGATTCCATAGACGCACTGTGTCATCATCTGATGCACTCACAAGGAGGCGGTCGTTTTGAGACAGGGTGATGGCAGTGACCCAGTTTGTGTGACCCTCCAGAGTGGCGGTTTGCTCCCAAACGGTTGTGTCAAATATCCTAATCGGGCCATAAGATGACGCGGAGATAAGTTTCTTTCCGTTTGTCGTCCAGGCCAAGCTGAAAACTATTGGATCGTGTTTGAGTGTGGCGAGCAGTTCGCCTGTATTTTCGTCCCATATTTTGACTGCATTCTCTTTGTATCCTCCTGTTCCAATTTTTGTGTGGTCGGGCGAATAGACCACCGTGAACACATGCTTGTGCCCGGTCTTGATCGTCAGGACTGTTTCGCCTGTCTCCGAGTCGACATCCCAGATTCTTGCCGTCCCATCCCTGGATCCGCTCAGCACTCTCTTACCATCCGCACTCCAACACACTGACGTCACACGTTCAGTGTGCCCCGTCCATTTTGCGAAAACCTTTCCTGTCTTAACATCCCACAACTTCACTTTCCCATTTCCACTTCCGCTGACGATAGTCTTGCCGTTTGGAGACAATGCCATACCGTATACTTCCTCATCCTCCTCATCTCGCCAGTCCTCGCCTATCTGTGCACCGCTCTCCAAGTCCCATAGTCGCAGTGAGCCATCCCACGAGCACGTCATGATACGTCGTCCCCCAGGCAGGTGCACAGCGCCTGTCACCCTGCTTTTATGGCCCCGCATTGTCTGACGGGGTCTCACTCCTGAAGTCTGATGTCTCATACTGGTCTTGGAAGATACGGTCGGCGCGGTAGAAGTTTCGAGTATGGCAGATCTATGCTAGATAAGCCCGCCAAAATCTTTGAATCAAACTGAGTTGTCTGGCGACAGCAAATATTCCTGGTGAGTCAACCTGCCTATCTTCCTTAACCTCAGCTCTCGCTAATATAATCGCACAATTCATGGCTTACTTGTGTGTATACAGGAGTTGCGTGTCGGAGAATGTACAGAGATTTTGAAAGCTATCCAAAGTTACTTGTGAGCAGATGTATATGTTGCAGAAAAGCTCAGAGTATCAATAACTTGCGAGAAGTTTAGACACACCCGGTGCTCAACTCACCAGCGATAAGTGGGCGTTCGGTTTGGACCGAAGGAAGTTGGGCCCTGCCTCGTTTAAGCTGCGTTTCAGGGTGTGTCACATGCGTTATCGCTTCACAGCTTGATTGCTGTGGGGGAAGCGCACAGGTTTGCGACTTAGCGCCAGGTGCATCTCCGCACATCTGATGGACTACCTCGATGATGATGAGAAACTTCGACAGAAGGCCGCGTTCCCTCTCCATTTCACATGTTTTCTCCACTCTATTCGAATGCTTTGTTATTCCATCTTGCAGCATTCTGCCACCAGATGAACATACATAGCCCACGGTCTGTTGTACCTGAGACCTATTGGATGCTTCCTTACCATTCCAGCGAGGACCATGTCTTCACCCACCACTGAGTAGCACTCCCAGCGAGACAATGAAAGGTAATACCAGCTAAGTACAAGGTCAGTGTGAACCTGTGTGACAGACGATACATTATTGCATATTCGTGGGACGGCCTACTGCGACTCTGTGGTGCACAGATTGAAGCTTTGAAGATAAGAAATCACTGAGAAGCATAGCATAAGCGTTGTCTCCAAACGGCAAGACTCTTGCAAGCAGAAGCGGTAATGAAACGGTGAGACAGTTTGCTTGCAGGATTCAGTACTCATTCAGCAGAGCTTTATATTAACGCTGTCGCTTGTTTCCGATCAGGCTCAGAGTCTCTCTCAGTAGATCGCCGCGATACGTCACTATCAGAGATTTTTCACTCATGGCACACTACTCATTGAATTAACTATGCCGATCAAAATAGTAAAAATGATAAAATACTGGCTTCGACGAGATTCTCTTGCCAAAGATTCGTTGCGTTGACTATTCTCCTAGCTAATTAGGTGATGATCATGAGATTGAGTTGCAAAATGAACTCCTGGGTTGCATTGGAAACCGAAGCATCATCCGTGTTGGAAGAAGCACCGATCCGGATGAACTTGCATTGTACCCACAAGGGTACGATTAACGTTTTGACTCTTCTTTACCATTCTTGCTTCCGCTTATCTTGCTACCGTTTATCATATCTTGCGCTTATCTTGCACTACGACACCACATGTAACGCTACCAGCACAGTTCTTTCCGTTAGCTTCTTTGTCCTCTTGAACAGTACTTATACGCGTCAGTTCCCCGCTTCAGACCTCAGCTTTGTTTCTCCAACTCTCGCTGAGACTTGTTCTAGCGCCGATAATCCGTGCCCGAGCTAGTCATCGCCAAGTTAGTTGATCTTGGAATGTTCCTCTTGCCACGGTTGATATTGTCGAGTTCGATGCATTGCACGAGTCTCGTGGCGAGGAAACAAAAATGATGCACGTAATTGCCAGATGATATGAAGAGATGAATACTGAAGAACTAGAAGCAAATATGGAGTAGTCGTGTACCTGTATCGGCATGTGGGGGAATTGCACAGTAGAAAAGATTACGATCACGAAATGAGTCCGCCATAGAAGGGGCTGTGGCTATGCGCTTGCTGCACCTGGCACGATATTGTGAGTACTATCAAGAGCAGTAGGTGTCGCGGACGTCGAGGGGGCGGCAGGATGACTCTGCGATGATGACGCTTAGGCATGGACTTGGCATTGTGGTTGGCCTTCCTGCTGTATTGGTTGTGCATTTCGATTACCGTGCTGAGGTGATGTGCAGCAGCAGAGACAAAGAAAGAGATGACCCAACAGTCGGACGGGTGAATACGGATGTCTTGGACGTAGTGTAGTAGAATTGGCGCCTAGGGTAGGTTGTGTGGTGGATGGCCCCTGGGGGGGCGATTGGGTTTGCTGCTGTGCTCCTTCTGGCGGCGGGGGAGCAGTGAATATAACCTGAACAGAAACCATTAGAAAACGGCAATGGGAAATGCACGCAAAGAGATGTATACCTCTCTGTCCTTTACTGCAGCCACTTCGACGACACGAGGACCGCGAGAAAATATGGAGCGCCTTGGGCGTTGCCGGAGTTCGGTTTCCCTATCTACATTGGAGTGAGAGGGGTGGAAGAACGACGAAACCCGTTCGAGAAGAGCACGTGGAATTGCAGACAAGGATGGGCGAGGACTACGAGGATTGTGCGCAGGAGAGAGAGTATGGGTATCACGTGCTGTAGAGAACTGAGAAAGGTCAGAAAAAGAGTTGGTCAAAAAAGGTAGAGGACTCACTTGGGTGTCGACGAAAAAGCCTGGTGGTATTCGAATAGGTGGACGTCTGGTAGCACCCTATAATTCCGATCTTAGAATGGTTGGGCAGAATGCAGAAATGCGTCACGTACGTCTTTTAACGACTTTTGAGCTGGGACCTGCAAGTGAGAGATTGGTGTGGTTCGAAAAGCACGAGGTGGCACCTGAACTCACATGAGGAACGGAAAGTAGGTTTTCTTGTCCAGCTTCTTTGAGGATGGCGTGAATGTCCCATACATATGCATTTTTATCCGCGCAACCAGTGACCAGCACTTTTCCATCAGCGGAAAGGGCTGCGCAGTATACTTCATCTTCGTGTTGAAGGGGTGGACCGACTTGGAGGTTGGTGTCCAGATTCCATAGACGCACTGTGTTTTCCTTTGATGGGCTCACAAGGAGGCGGTCGTTCTGAGACAAGGTGATGGCCCTGACAGAGTTTGTGTGAGCCTCCAGAATGGCGATCTGCTCCCAGGTGGTTGTGTCATATATCCGAATCTGCTCATGTCCCGCAGAGATAAGTTTCTTTCCATCCGACGTCCAGGCCAAATCGAAGCTTGGATTGCGTTTGAGCGTGGCGAGCAGTTTGCCCGTATTTGCATCCCATATTTGTGTAACTTGATCTTCGTAAGCTTTATCTTCGTCCCATCCTCCTGTCACAATTTGTGTGTGATCGGGCGAGTATATCGCCCTGTACACTCCATTAGTCCGCATCCCTGTCTTGATCGTCAAGATTGTTTTTCCGGTCTTGGCATCCCAGACTCTCGCTGTCCCGTCCTCGGATGCGCTCAGCACTCGCTTACCATCCGCACCCCAACACACTGACCACACATATCCAGTGTGCCCTGTCCATTTTTCAACGACCTTTCCCGTCTCGACATCCCATAACTTCACTTCTCTATCATTACTTCCGCTGACAATAGTCTTGCCGTTTTGAGACAATGCCATACTGTACACCCCTGCTTTCTTATTCTCATCATCTCGCCAGTCCTTACCTATCTGTGCGCCGCTCTCCAAGTCCCATAGTCGTAGTGACCCATCCCACGAACATGTCATGATCCGTCCTTCCCCGGGCAGATGCACAATACCATATACATAGTCTGTATGACCTCCCATTACCTGACGGGGCGTGACTGCTGACCTCTTTTGCTTCTTATTCGTCGGGACAGACATGGTCGGCGTGAGGGACGTCTTGGGTATAGCGGATTTATGCGAGAGAAGCTCGCCAAGATCTTTGAATCAAAACGAGTTGTCTGGCGGCGGCAAATATTCCTGGTGAGTCAACCTGCCTGTCTTCCTCAACCTCAGTTCTTGCTAATATAAACGCACGAGCCATGGCTTTCCAGGCAACTTCTGCACTATAAGAATCCACTCCTCACTCACAAGCCAATTTCGACACTGTATACAGGAGTTGCGTGTCGGATAATGTACAGAGATTTTGAAAGCTATTCAAAGTTCCTTGTGAGCAGTTGTATATGTTGCAGAAGAGCTCAGAGTATCAATAACTCACGAGAAGTTTAGACACACCCAGTGCTCGAATCACCAGCGACACGTGGGTGTTTGGGTTGGAGTTGAGGAGGTCGGGCCCTGCCTGTGTTTTAAGGTGCGTCAAATGCGTTATCGCTTCACAGCTTGATTGCTGTGTGCGAAACGCACAGGATTGCGACTTAGCGCCAGGTGCAACTTGGCACATCTGATGGACTACTTCGATGGTGATGAGAAAGTTCGACAGAAGGCTGCGTTCCACATGTTCGAATTCAATGTCATCCCATCTTACAGCATCCTGCTACTAGATGTCCGAGTCATATTCTGAAATCTGCCAGGGCTTGCGTATCCTCGAGTTCGACCCACTGCAAACATTGCCGCGCGCACTCGATGAACTCGTAGGTATGAGTTACTGACAGCCTAAAGAAGCACGTGTAGAGATGGAGGCTTGGTGCAGGGTGTGATGAGCGAGCGGAGTATCGTGTAGCATAGCTAATCGGGCGTCTGCTCTATACGTCATGTAGATCCACGTTAGGCGTCCCGCCAATTTGCTTGTACGCCGTGACTCTCATTAGTATCACATACAGAATTTTGATTCATTATCCACCTCGCTAACGCACCTGTTACGTTGAACGCCCGTCATTTCATCACATGTTCCAATTATTTATTTCGCATACAAAGCGTCGATGTGAAGATGCTAGCGCTAGCATTTAAACCTATGAACGTCATTCACCTTGGTTATTTTGAAGATGGAATGTTCGGCGACGGCGGTTCTGAAAGCAAAAAGACTCGATTTCCCAAAATAATTGTCTTGAAATGTGAATACTTGATACGTACGATATGTGCGATATACGCTATGTTATTCGTGAGTCCGTGATATGATACGTGTCTTCCAAGTCCGAGCTGCTTCAAGAAGCAGGGACTTATGTAGAGTATGCACCGTGTCGACTGTAGCACCGACGGCAATATGATACAAGTGAGGGCGAAAGCAAGTGCGGAACGAACAGATGACAGTGACAATTAGTACAATGATATTGACGATAAGTATGCAACCGGCGAATCAATGATCATACATTCCGCATCATGATAAGCTTGCCTTGTCACATGCATGTTGTTCGCTGCAATGAGAATGAACGGAGCTCTGCATAAATCCGTAAAATCAGGGGGACGTCTTCAACGCCATATGGCATGAACGCACCGAGTTCTGGTCATCGGGATATGATTTGCTTGTTTCTTCGATTTCGGTACTTCTGCTGTTCTCCCCTTGTTGCGAAAAGCTTGATGACTGCTGCGTCTGATGGTACGTTAGCTTGATGTCAGCTGGGTCTCGAGGCATGTGAACTCACTGCTTTTCTGTCGCGGAAGCGAAGCGAGCCTTGGAAAGCATCGGTTTGGGAATCGTGTCGATCAGACGTGGTGTCTTCTTCGTTGAGACCGATGCCGTGTTTGACTTCCCGGGTGATCAAACTGAGAAAAAAATAGGAACAGGGTGTCCGGGGCGTGAGGTGAATGACTTACAGTCCCAAGACAATATTGGCGTAAACTATGATCTGCCATGAGCCTGTATGCGAGGTGAGTGGGTGACAAAAACTCACTCCTGGGTGTCATCATCTGGATTGCTATCCAATATGGTTTTCCTGGTGATGCAACAAACTATACAGATGAGTCATACATGTATGCTGATGAAGCATTCACGTACTGTGCCAAGATACGCCAGCTGAATGATGCTGCCCAATGTAAACATGATTAGGCTATCAAAACAGACGCGGAGTAAACCTACACGAGTCCCAGGCCACGGCCAACAAACAGCACAACGAGGTTTTCAACTACCCCCTCGGGCCTGAAAACAATACGTCAGCAGTTGCTTGTTTCTTATGATACGAAGCACCTACTGGAGCATGTCCGGATAACGTGCTGGACGCAACGACCAACACATCGCAATAAAAATGATGATGTTCGCGATTGCTGCGAAGCCTTGACTAATACCAGCGATGATCTGCAATTCTGGGTAAGAATCCTCTTGATTAAGCAAAACACTCACTGCCATGGAGGGCGAAGCGAATGTGGACAACTGTCTTTGCTGGAAGCTGAGAAACGAATGAGAATCAACACGGCATTCAAAATTGCTCTTTAAATATCCACTTACAATTGCCCTACTGAAGCTGCACTTCCGTCAATGAGAGTCGATTGAATATCATAGGGACTCACTTAAGCCGAAAACTGTGATCGAAAATCACGTCAGGCAAGGTTTATACGCGCAGGAAAGAATACTAACCAAAAGCGATGAAGGCACAGAAGAGCTGCGGCGCAGTCAGTGGAAGTGACTGAGTATGGGGATTAAACGCATACCACTAGCGTGCCGACGAATCTCGAAATGATACTCGTAGGACCACCGCAAACTATTGAACAATAAGAAAACGAAACTTCCCAAAAAAACTTGGCTCACCAGTATAAAGTCGACTAGCGAAAAATCTAAGGGGGAGTAAGAGATGTCGCATGTTTTATTCATGATTGTTGCCTTACAACTGCGTGATTAGAGTGAGAATGACCTGGAGTAATGCTGTTAGCACGCCGGAAGCCGCCGTCGAGTATAGACTCACCAAAAGGAGATATTGTATCTTGATACGGCAGACAATGAGAAGCGGCTAAGGCAACCATGCGTCAAAATTGACTTACGCAAAAAGCTCTAAAAGCATGGTTACAAAGGTCGATAACACATTTGACGAACTGACACTTACGGTGTTGCATACAGGACATCCATTGTCACGTCGAACATTGTTATCAGATAGTGATATAGCCTAATCAGATATGTTAGAGATTGGAGTGAATGGATACAAAGCTCCTACAGATCAGATACTATGAATCTAAGTCAGGAAGACAAAAAAACACATTTGAAAGTGGTCGCACCTAGGCCAGTTGAAGTGGTGTCCAGGACGCTGGACATGTGTAAGGTGCAGTTCAAGTTTAAAGCCGTAATACGTTACAATAGTGTCCCAACCTGCGAGAAAGTGGAAATGTGAGACGAGTGCTCGACAGATAGGGAAGAAAACCATACCAAGATCCTTGTCCATGTATAATCATTCGAGTATCGAGTAAAATATATGTACATCTCTGCAACAACATCAGAGAGAGTTGATGAGACCATCAAATACTTACGAAAGAACGTCAAGCCGTATAAGAAAGTGGCAAACGCAAACCCCACGAAAAGAACCACGAGATTCTGTACTTCAGCGGGAGAGGGGGAACTGGGGTCACTCATTGTGGGTAGTGAGCCGCAGATCGAGGAGGAAAATATGCATGAATGAGCGAATTATGATTTCGACGCGGCCGGTGCTTATATTGTGTTAATATTCGTTCGCATAATTAGTGCAAAGGACCGAGATAGGATAGGCTATAGGCCAAACAGGGTTGCATTCAGCGCTATGTGGAGGTATTATGTAAGCCTAGACTACTGATACCGCTCTAGTCAAATAGAAAAAAAAAACTATTTAGCCAATTCTCTGAGGCTCTGCCCTTCAGGTGACCGACTCACCGGACACTGAAAGACTGAACTCAGCAGATCAGCTTGACCCGTACTTATCAGGTTGATTTACTCTTTACATACTTTTACTATTGTCGTTAGTTAAACCGGCGGACCGCGGTACTACTCATGGTTTATAAAAACCGGCATCACATTGTCTAACGGTCCCGGTTAGGCATCTAGCCATTTCCGAAATACTATAGCCATACTCGATTATAGTTAGGTGTACTACTAGTAGCTACTACTACGAGTGGATAAATAGTGATACTTTTTTGTGCCCTGATCGGGCATGTTGTCAAGTTTTCACTGAGCAGACTATGCATATCCAATCATTACAAGTCTCGGAGCGCTCGCAACGCCACGTCCTGTCAAGACAACTCATTCACATGCATTCACCCTTGCACGGAAAAACAATTCATCAGTGTCGACCACCCATATACATAATCAAACGATAAAGTCAGAAACGCATTCTGCCGGCAGCCAACCCGACCCGAAGTAGTCCATTAGACCTCCTGTACCTGTCAGAATCACACCAGAGGAGGTGTATAATAGTATTACTTACGATGCGCTGGCAACTACAGCCTTGCAGGTGATCCTGAGTGTCAATATACGTATAAATTAGCCTTACATAGGTACCTCTACCCAGTGTCAATGTGGAAGCATTGAAAAAATGTATTAAGTAGCAGGGTCGCTGATCTAGTAGGGACCCGAATGCCCAGAGTGAAGTCATAGTATAATTTCTATAAGAAGGTTTAGCTCAAACTTTATGTCATCACGGCACATTGTAGGTAAACTCAGTTATAGCTGCATCCGAGTCACTCGCGCTATTGAGACGCGAATGTCGGCTCCAAAACTTAAAACACGCGCCCACAACAATCCTGCAAGCTACAAGGCCAGGGGTAACAATTCGCGCGGGCATCGAACACGATCTCAATGACAGGGCCACAGGGGAGCAGCACACGAACAGGGCGGGCATTGCCACAACACACAATTGATGTAAGTTTAGCATTTCCACCACCAGTGGTAGGTATACTCGTTGCGTATAAGCCGACGCCCGCACGATGTGACAGTTTGTCCTGGATCTCCAGTAGGGGCCGAACAGGATAGAGCTGCGACCGTCCTCCGAGTCCACCGAGCTTGATTTAGATATTAATATCGTCAATCATACAAAAAATGGTGGGTTGCTCAACACACATAAGTTAATTTCCGTTGATTTTCGTAGTCCAGACCCATCGAGATTTATTACAACAATAAGATGCAATATGATTGTTGAGCAGCCCATACTGTCATATTGATATATCCAAACTGGCTTATAAGCCAAAAACTCCCATACATCTTTCAGTCTAGCCATCCATTGTCCAGGTTGA
>MU172276.1:323527-379395 GCA_016695485.1 Suillus hirtellus | reverse complement strand
TGAAGGGGGACCTATTGTGGTGTGGTGGTGAAGCTGCAATGAAGTAGGAAGGGTGTGGGAATAATTGATATTGTGGAGATGCCCAAATTGGGCGATGTTTTTGGTGTTGTGGGGAAATTCCCACAGTAGGTGGCCCAAAATGCGGAGCTATGAAGTGTGGGAATACCATGGAGAGGTAGGTAGCCAAAAATGCGAAAATATGCTGGGAATAATGTATATAAAAGCTACTGCTGGGATCCACTCAAGGATGTATCAACCTGGACAATGGATGGCTAGACTGAAAGATGTATGGGAGTTTTTGGCTTATAAGCCAGTTTGGATATATCCTTCTCCCACTAACAGGTGTGTTGAGTTAATGATCCGCCTACCAAAAGGCAGAAACCCAGCCCCGCGGTTTGATGAATGAATATAGCGCATGCTACTACGGTTACCGTTGCAAAGCTCTGATTACTTGTAGACAACTCACAAGTCGTGCAGATCTCCACTAGTAGTTTGATCCCACACTGGCTACGAGGACATTGATATCTAACTTTTCCTGCAAACTTATCTACCGCGTATTTTTATTGGGTTCGCTGTTATTCGGTCTAGATCGCTAAACTCACAATCCGAGACGAACTCAGTGACATTATATCGCGCAGGATAACCGAACGATCAAGTATTTACGACTGTGCTGGAACGTACGCTTCTGAAGATCTAGATGTTTATTATTTTAGGCGCCTACAGTTATAATTAGCGCCAAATTATAGTACAACCATAAAACTCCGTCACTTGGTACTACGTGGACTGCAACTGCCAAAGAATAATTTGATTTAATAGGTCTGCTCAAACCCAGGCTCATTTACAAGGTTAATGATCGCCCGTGCAAGCTCTGCTGCGTCTTCCAAGTCTACTCGTCTTTTATCACGTTCCAGACTCCCGCAACTACGCAACGTAGAATCCTCGCACTTTTGGCAACTTGCACATAATTCCGGTGGATATACTGGGCCGGTCACGCACACCGCATATATTCAGATCGATAGCCCCAATCCAGCGTCTAAGTACCCCACACGGATACAATCTTCATCCTTGACATCCATTGGCTCCCGACAGAGCCGCTTACGAACCCAACATTCACGATTACGGACATCAAGACAGTTTTCCAGCAGCCCACACGCAAAATCTAGCTTCGCGTTCTCGTTATTAGAAAGTGATCCTATCATGGCTTCGTTGACTCCGCCACAAGCTCCTCCAAGGTGGAATCACACCCCGGAAGAAGTGCTGAGTATCACCAAGCAGGCACTCGCGCAGAATAAGGCGGTCAGTGACAGAGTCGGTGCTCTTCCGGAGGCTGAGTGCAATTTCGAAACCGTACGTGACCTGTCTTGTGCGGTATCGTCGGACTGATCATCTCTTATTTCACTCGCAGGTTTTTGTAAGTGATGTCTCCGATCGGTTGCTATTGCATTCTCAGACGATCATCCGACTCTAGCTACCGCTTGCTAATGCAGAGGCAGAAGCTCTCATCATCTGCGAGCCTCTTGGATTTTACCAGAACGTCTCCCTCTCCAAAGAACTCCGAGATGCTTCGAACGAAGCGGAAGCTCTTCAGCGGGACTTCGATGTCGAGGAGTCCATGCGTCTTGATGTATTCAAAGCCAAGGCCGCTGCAGAGACCAATCTGCGCAAATCAGGTGAATGGGAGAAGCTGAGCGATGAGCAACGTAGGCTCGTGGAGAAGATGGTGTTGGATGGCAAGAGAGCTGGTCTTGCGCTTCCTGAGAAGGAGCGCGAGGTGTTGATGAAGTTGAAGAAGGAGCTCTCGCAAGCTTGCTTGGATTTTAGCGTAGGGATGGTTTCTTCAGTGTTCAGGCGTGATACTAATAGGGTTTGTAGAAAAACTTCAATGAAGAGGATGTGAGATCACTCGTTTGCTTTGATTCGAGACATGACCACTCAAATATGCGTAGGGTAAAATCTCATTCACGCTCGAAGAGTTGGATGGAGTCCCGAGCGATGTCATCTCGGGTTACAGCAAGCGCACTGAGGGCTTGAAGGAAGTCTATGACGTCACTTTCAAGACACCAGATATCTCCCCAATCGTATGTGACATCATGAAATGCTTCTGTTGATTTACCTGAGTAATGTTTCAGTTCAAATTCGCGCACAACCCAATCACGCGACGCGATGCTCAAGAAGGATACGAAGATCGACTCAAACAAAATGTGCCTTTGCTTGAGAAAGCTCTTGACCTCCGTCGGCGCATCGCCGCGATGCTTGGCTATGACACATGGGCAGACTATGTCACAGAAGTGAAGATGGTCAAGTCTGGTAAGAACGCTGAGAACGTGAGTGATGAACAAATTTTTGATTACCCCTGTCGAACCAACATATATGCACCCTAGTTCCTGGATGACCTCGAGGCGAAGCTGCGCCCTGTCGGAGAGAAGGAACGCGATATTCTTCTTCAACTTAAGAAGGAGGAACACGAGAAGCGTGGACTTCCATTTGATGGCGAGTTCTACCTCTGGGATTACAGGTGAATCGCCACGTTCGTCAGCGCCATAGGATCTCCCTCATCGGTACCATGACAGGTACTATGACCGCCTCTATATCGAGAAGACACTCGATCTCGACGAATCTCTTGTGAAGGAATATTTCCCGGTCGCCGTGGTTGTTCCCACGATCTTGAAGATATATCAGGACCTACTTGGAGTGAAGTTCATTGAGATCAAGGACGACAACGTCTGGCATCCAGGTGCGTGGCACCTACCGTACTGGACAACTTTCAGTTGTCTAAATTCTTGCTCTAGAAGTGCAACAGTTCGCTGTGTGGGATAAGGACGCCAAAGATGAATCTGCATTTGTAGGATATTGCTACCTGGATCTGTTTCCCCGCGGTAAGGGCGCGAAGCCTCATTTGTATTTGTATTTTCATTTAACCTTGTTCTAATTTCTAGCTGCAAAGTACTCTCACGCAGCTGTATGGGGCCTTCTCCCGGGCTATGAGCTACCATCGGGCAAACATCACTACCCGTTGACGGCAATGGTGGCGAACCTCGCAAAGCCAACTCCTGAGCGGCCCGCTCTAATGCGACACGACGATGTGACAACATTCTTCCATGAGATGGGCCATGTCTTCCATGGATTACTGAGTCGGACGAAGTACGCGCGATTCCATGGTACATCTGTGGCAAGAGACTTTGTTGAGGCGCCATCGCAAATGCTCGAAAATTGGTGCGTGTTTTGGACAATCCCGAAAGAATGTGCTATTGGAAAAGTGCTTACGGCATGGAGCAGGTGCTGGGAGCCTAAAGTGCTCGAGAAAATGTCTAGCCACTACGAGACACAGGAGCCGCTGTCGCCGGAATTGATAGATAAGCTGATAAGGAGGTGTGTTTCATCTTGAAGTTTTCGAGAATGAAAGTATGGATGACTGTCACAGTCGCTACGTAAACGTCGGGTTGTTTTATCTTCGGCAGCTGTTCTTTGCCAAGTTTGATCTCAAAGTGCACGTGGATAAAGGTTGGGCGCATGTGTTGTTATTATTTTGGATTGCAAGGCTTACTGAGTATTGTACAGAAGCGGCAGATTATACCAAACTCTGGAATGACCTACGTGAATCGATCTCGCTCGTGAAAGGGGGTAAAGCCCAGCCAGGCCAAGGCACTTTTGGACATATCGTTGGAGGCTATGATGCAGGTTACTACGGGTGAGTCATGCGATCGTCGTATTCTGATGGGCCACCGACTGCAACTGACACCTCGGCGGGCGAACGTGATAACCAGGTACACGTATTCTCTTGTGTTTGCCGCGGACATGTATGCGACGGTTTTTAAGAAGGACCCGTTGAACCCTGTGTTGGGCAAGCTCTACAGAGACAAGATCCTCCTGGTGGGAGGTAGTCGGGATGAAACGGATTCCCTTGAGGTGTGTCGCATCTTCGCACATTGCAATCCAATCCAAGGATAGACGCTCACGTGATGGATCAGGATTTCCTGGGTCGATCGCCGAACTCAGATGCATTTTTGGAGGAAATTTTTGGCAAGGTTGCCAACGCAAGCCTGTGAGGAATGTGTCAAAGCAGTGAGGTCCCCACAACGGATACATTACGTAGTTACGTCATCCCAGAGAGGTCCTCGCAACGTATACAATAGGTAGTCGTGTCATGGTATGGAAGACCCAAGAGAAATTGAAAGTGTAAGAATCGGGAAGACCACGTGCGTAGGGTTTACTGATTTAGGAATCCCCCTTGCACTGCCTGCCGAGTGATAACGAATAATAACGACAACTTCCATACCAGCGACCAACACGGAATATCTAACAGCAGGACATTCCATAAACCCGAGGTTAAAGCATATTTGTGGGTCTAACCTGATATCAGGTGTCTAGGTGAGACTAGAGCAGGAACAAGGATGAACGGGGGAAAAGAAGCAAAGGTGAGTAATGGGCTGTCCGCCAGGGCTGAAACACTCTTGTGTGCATTTCACCCTGACGAACCTCTCGCCTTTTCTAGCTATCAGTTTCGAACGACGTAGCCACCAATTTCAGAAAACTCCTTGCAGCTCAGGTAAGCGGCGCTACCCTTTGTTTGATTCGAACCACTTCGATCGTTGCGGCTTTACCTGTCCTGTCTTGGTCATCACGATGTCTGCTACTGCTGAGCCTGGCGCGCGTTCAAAACGCCGTAGCTGGTTGGCATGGTACGGTCCGCAGAAGGACACTGCCAAGGAAGTGCCCAGACCAACGCTCCATTTGGACATAGGGTTGGCGTCCCCAAGAGAGGGATGCGAGCAGGGCGAGCGGACCTTTCATCCTGTAGACACAGGTGCGGGCGTTTCGTGCTGCGAGACGGGCTCAAAGACCTCGCAGCCCAGTACACCGAGACGCAACTCCGTCTCTTCTTTATCTCACTTACTTCCCTTTCATCATTCATCTCCTCACTCCTCTGTTTCTCATCTACAGCAATATGAACAAACTTCGTCACAGAACGCCGCATCGTCGTCTTCTGCTACATCGCCTCCTTTGGCATCTGCCATGAAAACACCTGAACTGACGCCTCGCACTCCTGGATCCTTTGGGAAGATATCTTTTAACTCTATGATGGGCGGTCTCTCCGCGCTCTCTTTATCTCGCACGGTGACGAATGACGACAAAGATAAGGAAACTCGTGGACGCGCCCCAAGCAAACGGAAGCCTCGCTCCTCGTCTTTTGTGCTCCCGTCTTATACCAAAGACAAGGACAAGGATAAGGACACAGCATCCGTAGCTTCCAAGGAGTCCATTCGTGCTCGCTCGTCATCTCCCTTCAGTCTACGCCGTTTCCGTCCTCGCGATCGCGACGCATCTCCTGCTCCTCTCCCTCTTGAAGAATCAGACTGTGACTCTGTCACTTCACGACGCACACTTGCCGTCCGACCTCGCAATGCTTTCACAGAGGATATGGATTCAGGTTCAGAGTACGCTGGAGAAGAGACGGAAGATGAAGAAGACGATTGGAGCGATGATGCCGGAGGCATGTTTGATTTCGTCACCGAGAGGAACACGGAGCAGAATGCGCTTATTGCTGCTCATGAGATGCCAATGGGAGACCTGGATCCTGACGACGTCACTATGGACCCTGACCCATTGGGCGAAGGCGTCAATGTCGTAGTGCCACCCGAACCCTATTTCCCTTCTACTTTGAACCGGTCGAGCCTTACCTCAATGAAAGGCAAGCGTGGGGGCCCGAAGCGAAAGAAGTCCCGGCATCATGAAACTCTTCCTTTGAGGACTGCTCGTCCGCTATTCCAGCGTGATAGGTGCACGATCACCATGACTCAAGGCGATCCAGAGGCATCAGAAAGACGGAGGCGGATGTACATTATCGCTAGTGACCTCAGTGAAGAGAGTCGTTATGCTGTTGAATGGGGTATCGGCACAGTGATTCGAGATGGCGATCATCTGTAAGTGTTCTCACCTTCGTCGTGGTGCACTATTAAATTTATGGTACAGGCTCATCGTTACGGTTGTCGAAAACGAGGCTAAAGGTAATGACATCTTGACATTCACTCGTATTCTGTATTGATTTACATGCTGCAGTTGACCCACCGATCCCCAACCCAGCGGATCGCTCCACTAGACTTCGTTCTCAACAGGAAGTAAGATAGTCCTCATATCAATCTCATTGCAAACTCACGTCGGCACATAGCGTCAAGGCCTTGCCTATATCCTCGTCCGTCAAGCAACGGCGCTCTTACAACGCACACACTTGAACGTGACCGTCTCCTGCCAAGCATGGCACTCGAAAAACTCGCGCCACATGCTCCTCGATATCGTTGACTATAACGAACCCACGATGCTGATTGTGGGGTCCCGAGGCTTGGGTCAGATCAAGGGGTAAGTGGGCACGATAGTCTCATCAAGCCACTAAATCAATGTGTGACCCTCTCCATAGTATTCTCTTGGGCTCAACATCACACTATCTCATTCAGGTTAGTCTTATCACTCCATTGCGATTTTATCATTCTGACACTCCATCTGATCATCAGCGATGCTCCGTTCCGGTCATGGTTGCCCGTCGCCGGCTCAAGCGCCCCCCGAAACGCTCTGCTCACCTTGCCAAGAACCGCATGCACGTGTCCCTTGCAGAGGCCGGGATCGACAGAGTCGCCCCCAAGGTTGACCAGGACGTCGCGGTCATGCGGGACGAAATGCAGCGTGACGACGATCGGCGAGGTAAGGAGGGGGAAAGAGTTATCGACGAGGATGGGGAGGAGCCTGGGGAGGAGGGCGAAGGAGACGGCGCGGAGGGTGAGGGGTACTTGGGCACCAAGGTTGGGGGATCATGAAATGCGAGTTTAAAGCTCGTCGATTCCTTTGGGTCTGACATTAAATTTCTTTCTCTTCTTTTTTTTTACTCCGGATGCACCCAACCATAAGTGGCTGCTGAAGTGATGTTGATGCCTGAGATGGGTACCACAGCTTGGTCATGTATGATAGCCATAGACGAATATTTTTACAAGGTTGTTACATTGGAGCATTACAAATTAATTATAAGTAGCTGCATTTTGTCCGCACGATCACACGGTGCCATATAAATGTAGTGGGGAGTTCATACTCAAGTTAGCTGCGTATCCAAAGCTTGCATCTAAAGGCAGGAGACAACATCAACACATCGTCTCAAGGAACCAACATCTCAACACGACGGGATGACAATTACCACAGATTCACCATAATTAATAAGTATGCAACAAACTAAAGACAAGTTGTTGATTGTTGCTAAGTACCTTGCTATGAAAACAAAAAGATAATGACCAAAGCAGAGAGAGCCGTTCATGACCAATACATCGATGTCGTGATATCATGCCTTCTGTGTCGTTGCAGCCACTAGGGGCTCGATCGGTTCCACGCCCGCGACTTGCATCCTGCCAAAGAGGTCAACACCAGCGACAGGTCCATCAGTCATCATGGACACTCACAGAACCTCGTCCTCAATCTCCGTGTGGTCAGTGACACGAAGGTACACCATCGGTGCGGCGCAAATCATGCCAGCGACTGTGAGGCACCACGTCGACAGGAAAATGTTCATGTATCTAAAATCACCAATCCAGCGGTTTGTTCGCAAAATGGAGGGATAGTGAACTTACGGGACTTTAGCACCATCGGCAGCCCAGACAGATGCTGCACCCACTGATTGCAGGCACTTGTCTGTGTGGGTCCTTGATCAGTATCGAACTCGCACTTCCGATTTGAGGTCAATACGCACAAAAGCCAGCGAACACGGCCAGCTTGGCAGGGTCGTTCGACATTGCGCCCATTAGCCAGTATGCATATGTTTGCCACATCGAATCCAGGAAGCCATAAAAGATCATGAGCCAGACATGGGAAGGGTAGTTTGAATCCAAGATATCGATTTTATAAGCTCCTGTAAGACTCTCCTCCGCTCGGTTATATGTCCTAAGGATCGCATTGATGCCAATTCGGACGTGCAGTGCGATAAGATGACTTACTTTTGGTAAAAGTATGCCCAGACGTGGACAACGAATATCATGAAGAACACGAGGATCCAGCCATAGAAGGCACGGACTCTGCGCCGAACGTTCTTCTGGTCAAGGACAAAGTAACCAATGAAGATAGATCCGAAGATCTGTGATGTCCAGTACACAAAGTTGTTAAGACCCCGAGCGCGGATGTTGAATATTGCGCCATTATAATCATTGAATTCTGTATAACTTATCAGCAACCAGACTGGTTCTAAGAAGAAATATACGAACGCCAGGTATAGAAGTAATTGCTGGCAGCAAACATCGGAAAGAGGAGTATAACCCAGGGGTCAGTCTTCAGGGCTATGAACAGGCTGAGGAACTCCGTCTTCCAGGATGGGTGGCGGACCGTGTTCACGCGAGTTCCATCCGTTCGGATCATTTTGTCTGGGTCCACCATGAGCAGCGGGAGAAATACGCCAATGAGAGTCAGGATCAAGAAGCCAACCTAATGAACCATCAATTTCTGTTGGCAATAGCGGATCTAATGACTTGCATATGTTCCATTGCCAACTGTACACGACAAAACTGGTCAGTTCCGCGCTGAGATAACAATATCGTATCCCTTACCGCTGTTGCTCTGACAGCGGAGAATATGAGCGTCCACACATTCGCAAATGTAATACTTCACCCACCGTACTCTTGAAATTGCTTCCAAACGAGATAGCAGACCCGACAACCCCTCCAAGGTTGAAGATAGCCCAAAAGATACTGATGAACATGCCCTTCTGAGCCTCAGTGGGGTATGACATCATCAACGAGCCCTGGGCGGTCCAAAGAAAAGCCGCACAGGCGCCAAGGACAGCACCGGCTGTGACAACAAAAGCACCCGCACCAGAATGAATGTTGACAGCGCTGAAGGGCGATGTTTAGTAATTCTGGATCAAATAACAAGACATCTTACAGGAAGGCAGCAATATACAACGAGTAGCCCCAGGTGCCAAGCATTAGTGTCCGTCGGGGACCAATCACATTGTTAACCGAACTGCAACAATGATAGTCAGTATAGGTAAAATTGACAGTGGCGACCCTGACTTACCCGGCAAAGAAGCCAAAAAACGCAAAAGTCGAGTACAAGGTAGCGCTAGCGTTGGCCTGGTCCGTAGCGTTGACTTGGCCTCCACCTCCGAGACCAGTAAGCGCGTTGAACATGCCGGGACACATGAAACACACGAATCCCAACAGCGAAACCTGTGTGATGGGGTGTTCGTAGTATCCCCTCCATCCAGTCGGACGTTCGAAAATTTCTGCGCGCTGAGAACCAGAGTCCTCGCTGCTGCCACTGCCAAGTTTTTCGATTTCTGTTTGCACGTCAGACATGGTAGCTAGAGGATGTAGCCGGCAACAAGATCACAAAGTTCATTGTATCGGTGATTCTTATAACGTAGCGTTATCAAGCGCTCATGTGGTATGAAGGACCCATGCGACACGCGGCGTATTGAGACCCGTGGCAAAGGCAATTGGAAGGAACGGCTCGCGCTAAAATAAGCAATGCCGGCGAGGGAAAGCGAGGCAATAAAGGGAATTGCACCACACTTCCTGCACACCGCATTGGCCGAAGCGGACTGCCATGCGCAGTCTACAGGTAATGAAGCAACTGTAAACTGTATGCATTAGCAGACGCGAAATGAATCGACGATTTCATTACAATGATAGGTCGTGGGATCACGAGAAGAGGTGAGGCGCACTGAGACCTACTTTTACATAGTGCCGCCTACTGCCCCAAAGGGGCACCGGCCGGTCTAAAAATGGTAGCTCGATGCCGATATCAGAGATGAGGTACCGGCGCATCCAATACCTACTAGTAGACCGGTTTTGACATGAATGCAGAACATGTACAAGTCTCTCATGCGTGTCATTCCGAATATGATCCCTTACCTTCTCGTGCTTTTTCTCAGCACATGGTGCATGAATGCATGTCAAAACTGGAGATTTCGGAGATTGGTAATGAGTCTTGTGACTACGTAGCATGCACACTCCTAAAACAGTAACCCAAGCACAGCAGACCCAGGAGACTCACTAGTATCTGTGCATTTATGGTGTTGGATAGCGGATACTTCTGATAATCAATTTGCAATCACCAAGCCACCCCATAGATCTTACAAGTCTATATAGCAACCATGAAGAATTTCGAAGGTATAAAATCCAATACATGTTCGTATGTGCCCAGTACGCACTAAATCCACAATTCTTGCTCCAACGTCACTTTGTCACTTTCTTTCTCATGAGCGGGCTTAAAGACATCAGATTGATTCAAGGTGGAGAATAAGAAAAAATGATTGGCAACGAGGCAAGGTAGCATAGAAACTAGCAATGCCTCATCGTCAATCTCCGTGCGATTCTGTACGCAAAGGGAAGGCGAACATCATGCCAGCAGTGACTAAGACTCAAGTAGAAATGAAAATATTCATGCATCTGTGAAAGAAACAATGTTTACATCCTTTTGGAACAGAACAAAGCTTATGATCGTCACAGAACGTCGAGGCGCCAAACGATAGCAGATCTAGAAGACTGGAAGCAATCGTCTGAGAAAATAGAAGGTCATTAGAATAAGAACTATTACGTGGCTTTGATGTGAAAACTTACAGAAGCCAGCAAAGTTGAACTTTGCGGGGTCATTAGATATAGCACCCATCAGCCAGTAGTTGTTTGCCATATGGAGTCGAGGAAACTGTAGAATATCACGAGCCATACATGTGCGGGGTAATCGGGGTCATTGATATCTATCTTGACAACAGCAGCAGGTTCTGAGGAGCTCTGAGGCGCAAGTATAGGTCTTTTGAAATTGACTGTCACATCCGACAAGAGGTAGATGGCGACTCACTTTCGGTAAAAGTATGCTCAGGTAAACAAAGACGACTACAATAGACCAGCAGAGGAACGCACAGGCCCATTTCAAAGTGACAGATGCATCGATGAAGAATGACCCAAAGACCTGAGCAGTCCAATACACCCGGTTCTTCGAGCTACGGCCCCGGGGGCGGATGATGATCAAGGCACTGTTACAGTCATTGAATTCTTTAAAAAAGCGCACCAACGTCCTGCAGCGTTATTTCCGTGTGATGTTTGACTGACGCTAAGTATAGCATTAGATGCTCCCGAAAAACATAGCATAGGTAACAGCATTGACAGATGACCCAGGGGTACATCTTCAGGACCGCAAAAAGATTGATAAACACATCTGTCAGTGCGGATCATCTTGTATGGATCTACAAGGAAGATGAGCCAAAGCACACCAATGAGAGTGGGGATGAGAAATCCGATCTGTGTAAGTACGATCAAATCAATCATGAGAACTTGATCAGCATCGAGTAAAAGTTTGTCCCGAGCCACCACGCAGCCGACGGTTGAAGATTCCCCTGGAATAACCGATGAACGTCTACTTCTGAGCTTCGGTGGGGTATGCCATGGTCTAAGATCCTTCCGCTGCTCATTTCAAGAACACACAGGCACCCGACTCCTGAGGTGGCTCCAGCAACGACGAAAAGTCACCTGCACCATGGTGGATGTTCATGGCTTATTGAACCGGATCAGTAAAAATCGAAATATGAAATATAAAAGATAAAAGAAACGACGCAGTGGACAGAGGGTTCCCAGAACTAGGCAGAGTCTAGATCCAAACACGCCATGCACCGAGCGGTGCGTACGACTGAACTAGAGTAAGCGGCAATTGCGTTTTGCGTTGGTAGTTGCATAACTCGACCACCAGCGCCGAGACCGCTCAAGGCATTAAATATGCCTGGGCGCATGCAACAAACAAAGCCCATTAGACAGACCTGTGTGATTGGGTGATAGTCTATACGTCTCCATCCCTTGGGACGCATGAAGACTTCGGCTTGTTGAGCAGCCGAAGTGTCAGATCCGCTCCTGCTTGCATTTTGTTCTTCACTAGTTGACATGGCGGAAGGAAGAGGCATGCCTTGCAAACTTGAATTTCAAGAGCGTTTATAGATTCCTACTGCATCAAGGGAATTTGGGTGTGCTAGCCTGATGGCTGCGTAAACCTAAGAGATATGATTATTGCATCCGAGTTTCAAACACTGCAAACACCGGCAGACTCCGCGTCCCTGTGACCTCCTCCCTAGAGTTCCCCCCCACTGCATTGTGAATAGGTGTGCTATGTATGTTCCGTGTAAAATTTTGAAGCGAGTATTGGGTAAAGCAGAATAAAGGGTACTTAAGTGCTCACACGTCCATGAAGAGTCCAAGGGATGCCCGGCGCCCGCGACCTGCAACCTACCGTGACAATTCCCATCACCGAGCTTTAGATTATTCCATGGACAGACAACTGTGTTATGAATTGAACCGAGATCACCAATAGGTCGTTAATCCAAAGAGAAACCCAGATGACCAGTATGCAAAGACATTGTCCACTACCAGCAGTGCCTGAGAATTGGTTTGTCCCATCAATACGTACAACGCACGATTCATCCTATAGAAAGACGGCTGCAGATACTCGAAGATACAAAAACAACAAAATTCACATTACAGGTTCGTGTGTCATAAATACACCCTCTCTCGTTGCACGAACACATGCCGCTTTACCTCCTCTCAGAGGCTTCGGGAAGTCTCTCGACGTTTGGGCGGGCCAAACTGGGGAAACCATAAGTACGTAAGGTAACAAAGCAACAAATTAACTCACAGAGCCTCATCGTCCATCTCCGTGTGATCTTTTACGCGAACGTAGACCAAGGGGAAAGCACATATCATGCCGGCAGCCGCTAAGACCCAAGTTGAAATGAAAATGTCCATATACCTATGAAGGAAAAAACCAATGTCTACAACCTTCCTGAAAATGATAAAACTTACGGTTTTTGCACAGCGTCGAGGCGCCAGACAACAGCAGATCCAGCAGACTGGAAGCACTTGTCTTGGGAAAATCAGAACTGCTGGCTATTGCGTGACTTCAATGTGACTTACAAAAACCGGTGAACACGGCGAGCTTTGCAGGGTCATTGGACATAGCGCCCATCAGCCAGTAGGCAGTTGTCTGCCACATAGAGTCGAGGAGACCATAGAAAATCATGAGCCATACATGTGCAGGGTAACCTGGATCGTGGATATCCATCTTGACGGCTGTAGGAGGGTCAGATGTGCGAGTATAGGTCCTGTGGAGTTAAGGGTCATGTTTGGACAAAAAGCGGGCCGTGACTTACGACTTACAATTGGTAGTAGTATGACCATAGATGAACGGCAAAAACAAGGACCACTACAATTGACCAGCCCATGAATGCACGAACTCGTCTACGGAACCGCCTCAAATCTAGAACAAAGTGACCAATGAAGAATGAGCCAAAGATTTGAGCAGTCCAATAGACCAAGTTATTCAGGCTGCGGGTGCGAATATTGAACAGGGCGCCATTATAATCATTGAATTCTGAAAAATATATCAACCTCTTGCAAGGTCATTTTCCTGTGATGTCTAACTCACGCCAGGTATAGAAATAGTTGCTGGCGAAGAACATAGGAAACAAGAGGACAATCCAAGGGTCTGTTTGCAGTGCCACAAACAGACTGATAAACTCAGTTTTCCAAGAAGGGTAACGGATAGGCGCGACTTTGGTTCCATCAGTGCGGATCATCTTGTATGGGTCTGCAAGGAAGAGGGGCAAGACAACGCCAGTAAGGGAGAGGACCAGAAATACGATCTTCAGTAATATGATCAAAACAACCATAAGATTTTCACCACAATAACAGAGAAACTCACATAGGTTCCATTTCCAACTTTGTTCGCCTGATTTCTGTGGTTAAACATCGTACAGCTCGTATAGCAAGGATAATTTACCGTGGAGTTATAATTCGACCCGAAGGCCACCGAGGAGCCGACGACACTTCCTAGGTTAAAGATAGCCCAAAAGTAACTAATGAACGTCCCCTTCTGAGCCTCAGTCGGGTATGCCATCATCAAAGATCCTTCCGCCGTCCATATCAAGGCCGCACAGACGCCCAAGATGGCTCCAGCGACGACAATGAAGACATCTGCACCGGGATGTATATTCGTTGCACTATTGGATCTTGTGTAAAAACTGAAGACAGAAATAGAAGAAAAACGTACAGGTATGACGCAATGTACAAGGAATACCCCCACGTGCCGAGCGATAGGCAGATTCTAGGTCCAAGCACGTTGTGCACAGAGCTGAGCAAATCAGATAATCGCAAACACCGAGCACTGGGAGCGACTGACCCGGAAAAAAAAGCGAAGAATGCAAAGGTAGCATAGAGAGCAGAATTTGCGTTTGCGCTGGTAGTTGCATCCAGTTGGCCAGCAGCGCCAAGACCATTGAGGGCGTTGAACATTCCTGGGCACATAAAGCACACGAAGCCCACCAAGCAGACCTGTGTAGCTGGGTGGTAGTAAATACCTCTCCATCCTCTCGGACGCTCGTGGATCTCGGCTTGTTCGATAGATGAGGTTTCAGATCCACTCCCATGGATCTTTTCTTCTCCAGTGGCCGACATAGCAGAAGAAAGGAGGCGAGACGCGCGGCGTGTGATTACGAGCAACCGTGTTTTTAATTATATGGGCGTAATGCCAATCGAGGCGCACAGGAGCTCCGAGTCTATGTAACTATGTTCTGCGGGAATAGGGAGGCTTGACGACCTAACTTGATTGTGCCGTTATGAAGTTGAGTTAAAGATGCATTATGGCTCAGATACGACAGGTGACCTACTTCAGTTAGTATCGACTGGAGGTCTTCGCCGGTCTCCGCTTGGTTCAGGAAGTCGATAAGAGAAGTGTCTGATGAACTTGAATATGCCCTTGGGAAGATGCCACATCAACCCGAGTCCGAATAGAGGAATTTAGGTTATGGGTGTTATCGATACTGCCAGTACGTTATCTGCAAACTTAGAACTTAGTAACGTCGAGCGCTTCAATGATAATATGCCGTAGGAGGGAAATTACCATGTCGCGTTTCCGATCATACAACCTCTCGGGCACCCGCAGGCAATATATTGCAGACTCCGATGCCATCGCCCACCACTGCGTTCCAGGTTTGAAGTTGAAATACCCAGAAATGAAGAGCAACAAGATGTTGAGCTGTTGGAACAAGCAGAGCCATGTATAGCCTCGAGCCTCGAGGACACCGATTTGGAAGATCAATGCCATCGGAGATTGGATAATGTTCGTTTGCGGAAAGAGCCTGGAAAGATCCGGCCGGCTGTAGGCTGTCGAACTCAAGCGAAACTGGCTCAGACTTGCTCGCATCCACTAAAATTTCCAACGTGTTCTCAGACTCGTAGGGGTCTCCTCGCTGAGCATCAGATCAAGGGCGACATGCGTCATGCAATCAATGAATCGCGATATTTTCTCCAATGGCCCAGGTGCCCTGTTTGATTTTGAGTTCTTTCACCCAACTTCACTCTTCTCCAGTGCGTCCAAACTTCCTAGTCGTTCCTATGGTATCACGCTCTGAAGATCGCATCAGATTCAATTCATCTGAATGATCATGTCAAGCACACAAAATCCGAACTCGATATATATACCCTGACCATGTTCTTCTCGACGTTGGAATACTGTGTGTGCAGATAGCTCCATACAGCGAATTCTTGAGCTTTTTATAGTGAGTTTTCATCTCCATCCGATGGTAACTTTCAACAATTTGTAAACCTTCAAACTCGCACGTTAGGACTGTGTGGGCTTCCTTTGACATACCGATCCATAATACGGCCGGTGTATGACTGCATGATGCTAGTCTCTGGAGTCTGGCCTTTCATCAAAGCTCGTTTATTTGTATTCAAGTTCCATGGGCGCAAGTCACTGCGTAGTGCCTGATTACTAGGCTTACTATGGTCGAAGCTCGATCGCCAAAGTTGCGGTCAGAGTACCCCGCTGTCGGAGCATGCTGGATGCATTTCATTCCTATGGTCACCTGGATCGGATGCAAATGCACTTCGGTCAGGTTTCCGGCAAATGGCTGTGTCTTTGACAAGATTTCTGAGCAGTTACCAACGACTTGGTCCTTATTGGACTTAGCTTCATTCGCCATGCCTGAGTTTCTGAAAATATAAAATCCATCCAATATCGCTGTGGCTGATGAGCCTGACGTCTACATCTACATCAAATGATTATCAAGTGGCGGCGATCAAATATCAACCGCGCCAGTAGAGGAGGAATTGTCCCTGAACTGTGTGATGAGCCTAGCCTAAGCAGGACATGTGCATTAGTCTATCTCCCATTTTCAGAAGTACTTACGGACGAGGCGCTGTCGTTACACGAGGTATGTACCTGAGGATGTTATGGTTGTTGCTGGCAGTCATTCAATTGGGAATCGGGGCATGAAATATGAAATGCAGATGACACAGTGCAGCATATTCTGCCACACGATCACCGAAACGTCGCAAGACCCTCGACACAGCAACTAGACATGCAGGGTGACTGAAGCTTACTTATGTTCATCGTAACTGCTAACCTGTTATGCACTAGAAATACATACTTGATCGGTTACTACTCTAGTATTCAAATCGGACTACCGATGGGGAAAACTGTCATCCCTTCTTTCAAAACTCAGCAGTTCGCCAACCCTGCACAAGGTCTGAATGAATGTGAGATCGTGCCGAGATATTGCAAGGAAAGATTGCAGGACAGCTGAACCAACAAACTATTAGTAACGATACGATAGAATAACACGAGGAGGTTAAGTACCGACACACTCCTGGGATGAATATGGGAGTAAAGTTGATCACTTTGCTTTGATCATCTTTGGCAGAAGATATATCCAATGTGGCCAACATAGTCACAATGGCAGACCACACAGAAGCAACAGCGGTATACCGCCCTGAAGTCTATCTGTCAGAGAATGTTTGATAAGATTAAAATAACTTAACGAACCTGGACATATACGCCGACCAAAGCCGAAGATGTATTGTGCGGGGTCATCAGCTGTCAACGTACCATTAACGTCGATGAATCTCTCTGGTATAAATTGAGATGCGTTTGGGTACCGCTTTTCATCTCGTGTAATGCCCCTACAATCAAGTCAGTGTCCTGAAAGTTGGGAGCAACAAAAGCAGACCATGTGTTGTATGTGATGATTGTGCCTGTTGTACGATATTGTAAATGATCAATGTGTTGATCCGGGACAAAAACAACGCACCTTTTGGAATGAAATAGCCATTGTATACGTCGTCATCCAAGGCAGTATGTGGTATACCTATGAGATCATCTTCAACACAGGTAAGATCACTTGGCGGAGAAGAATACCAAGTGGTACAACAGGCTGCCATCGGAAAGTCTCTCGCACAACTGCATCGATATAGGGTAGCGATGCACTGTCCTCGAAGGTTGGTAGCCGATCTCTTCCAACCACCGAGTCGATTTCCGCTTGTGCTCGTCTTTGAACGTCTGGATATAATACCATTGCCAAAATAAAAACCATCAAAAGTGCTGAAGTCTGTAACAAGGATAAGGAGCGGACAACGTGATGGGGTTACTTACTTACCGTCTCATATGCAGCTGTGTGATATTGGTGTATGTTGAGAGGACAATGTTACTTGTAAAAAGGCTCACTTACCCGCAAGACCAGTAGCAGCTGCTTTCTTCAAGGCATTCTCAAATACAGGTTTGAATACCTCCTCTTGCGTTTCCATCCGTCGCAAATTTTCTGCAACCATTGAAGATCGAGCGAGGGAAGAATTGTCGGCCTTTGTGAAGGTGTGAAGGATAGAATCAATGTCTGGAATCAAGAGAAAAACCAATACCCACCATGTGCTGTTGCACATATCGAAACGGCACGTTGACCATTTTATTGATGCGCTCTGTCGAAGCTCGAGCACTACGCTTGATCGAGGATCCCCAGCACCAGTCAGGTAACTTGAGTACTACATTCCACGAAGGTGCCTGTCATGTCAACTCTTTCTCATCCAAGTGAGCTGAGCTCACAGAAGGGGAAGGTTTTAAGCATCAACGCTGTTTCCGGGGTCAACAGGGCCGAGCTCAGGTTCAGTGCCTCTACCACAATCTTCACCAGAGGATCATCACGAGCTCCTATATCGTAGTCATATGAAGCTGACATCACAACAGATAACGAGAATCTGTGAACAAGTAAATAATCGTTCAATTCATAAAAAAAAAATCTGCTGACGTTGCGAAGTGGTCATGATAATGTTGAGGGTCATCGATTAGGTTAACGACCATCTCACGAGCTCGCCTGATCTGCATTGGCCGAAATTTCACTGCAGACTCGGAACGGAACGTTTGGTGGAACAGTCGTCGGCAGAGGCGCCATTCATTGCCATAACCCATGAATGCAAAGCTTATCGACCAGCCATACCTGCAAGAATCTCAGACTAGTTGAATAGAATAATATTGGAAGAACGCACGGCTCGATTGTGGCTAGGTATGGTCGATCGGAGTAAATCCGAGAACGCTTTTCCAATAAGGCTTCTGCAATGCGCTGAGAATCGACCACGATGATTTGCTGGTCTAGAATTCGCACGAAAACCAAATCCCCTGGAATAACAATATGCAGTACATATGCCCTATACAATCTGTTCACGTACCATACGTAGTACCCCATTCAGTGTAAGTCAACCAAGGCTCATGAGTGTCAACAGATAAGACGCTCCCTAGCAATGGGAGCGGTACTGGGCCAGGAGGAAGAGGAAGGTTATTCTGTCGCTTCTTGATAAGCCGCTTGAGTGCCGTGACGGCAACAAAGGAAAGAGAGATGCCGGCGAGGATAGCAAGGCGACCATCAACTGCAGGGGCCATGATTCGAGCAGTGGGTTAGCAAACTGTATATAATGCAACCGTCCTGTAACCACGGGGAATTAGTAAAGCCTCGTCGATTATGCAGCTCAGTGATGCGTCTCCATACTATATATACGCAGGGGCAAGTGATGATCTGGCCAGATGGGGCAAGGAAGGATATGATCAGAGGAAAATACATACACAAGCACAAGATGTGAAAGGGCGTAAGATCAAGCAAGCGGCATACGCATTGGAGCGTCGCGCTTGGCCATCTTTGTATTTTTACTGCATCCTCATGGTTTGTGCCCATCGCAAAGTTTGTGTTATTGGGTAAATAGATCACCACCCACACAGACATCTCCACCGCTGTCTCCGCTCTTTACATCCCACATTCCGGAGTGAGTCGTATTATGCACCATCCCCCAGCCAGGTGTGTAACATTTTGCACTAGATCGACTCTTGCTCCTTGCTGGTCAGAGAAGACATGGTTGGCATTCGATGGCTATAGCAGATCTTGATTACGTATGCGAGAAAAGCCCTTGAACGAGAGGGTTTGTCTGGCAGCTAGTGAGTCTGTGACAGGCCTATCTTTTGAGATAGTCGCAAGAACTAGTAAAGAAATGCAGGTGACACGTCTTGCCGCTATCGAAAAAGCCTGGTAGTACTCGGCGGTGATCTTTGGGCTTGGCTCGACATTGTAGGTTCACTTTAAGATGTCGATCATATAACGGTTAAAAAGATAAAGCTCGTCACATACAGAAAGTCTGAGAGTCGTGGAGTCTGGGCACTCGAGTCCGCCAGATAGTTCGAAGATCACGTGTTTCCAGGTGTAACTTACATATTTAATAATATTTGGGGAAAGGAATGCCGTTCCTTCTAATACAGTGGCATATAAGTCTTTGGACACTTATGCGTACCAGCCCATCGAGGAACCTAGTTAGCTGAGCTTATGTGAGCGTAGATGCGGCCTCTGAATTATGAGTTGCAGGTCGTTGGAATGCCCTTGCACATTCCTCGGTGAAAACAGTCTATGTACTGAAGCTTCTAGAGGTAATAAAATTGTCTGAGAATCCAGTTGAAAGTTAGATGATATTCCCAAGTAGTGACGTACTTCCCATACTTGTAAGTTGTCCATGCACGTCCAATTTTCCAGAATCCACAGTACTTGCTCGTAAGCAATTGGAGCAAAATTGAATGCTGGAGACAAAAATCACGGACTGACAGGCAGTCACGAAGTCACTGTGAGGGATGGTATGATACATTTCCGTTCATTGCAACTGCTAACTTGGTACACATATTTGATTGACCACTTCTCTAATCAGACTGCGGATGGCACAAACTGTCATCGTCCCATATTTTAAAACTTGGTTCGCCAACTGTTCACGAGTTCTGAATGAATGTGAGACCGTGCCAAAATACTGCAAGGGAAGACCGCAGGATGGCTGAAGCAATAGAACTGTTAGTGACGAGAAAAAGAATGATACGAAGAAGTCAAGTACCGAGCCACTCCCGTGATAAACGTGGGAGTAAAGCTGACCACTTTGCCCTGGTCATCCTTGGCAGAAGATATATCCAATGTGGCCAACATAGTCACAATGGCAGACCACGCAGAAGCATCAGCAGTATACCGCCCTGATTAAAGTCTGTCCGTCAGCGAATCTTTTATAGGATTAAAATGATTTGACCTGGACATATACGCCGACCAAAGCCAAAAGCGTATCGTGTGGGGTCATCAGCTACCAACATGCCATCACTGTCGATGAACCTCTCTGGTATAAAACGAGATGCGTCAGGATAACGCTTTTCATCCCGCGTAATGCCCCTACAATCAAGTCAGTGTCACGGAAGCTGGGAGTAACATATCATACCATGTGTTGTACGCGACGATTGTGCCTGATGTACAGTATTACGAATGATTATTGTATGGATCAGACAAAAACAGTGCTGCGGACCTTTCGGAATGAAATAACCATTGTATACGTCATCACTTGAGGTAGCATGTGGTACACCTATGAAATCTTCAGTGCAAGCCAAATCATTTGGCAAAGAAGAATACCAAGGGGTGCAACGGGCTGCCATCGGAAAGTCTCCCGTACAACCGCCTCAATATAGGGTAGTGATGCTCTGTCCTCGAATGTTGGGAGTCGATCTCTTCCAACCACCGAGTCGATTTCCGCTTGTGCACGTTTCTGAACGTCTGGATATGATACCATGGCCAAAACAAAAATCATCAAAAGTGCTGAAGTCTGTAACGAGGATAAGGAGCGGGCAATGTGATGGAGTTACTCACTTACCGTCTCATATGAAGCTGTGTGATATCAGTTGATGTCGAGAGTACAACATTGCTTGTGAAAAGCTTACGTACCCATAACAGCAGTTGTAGCTGCTTTCTTCAAAGCATCCTCAAATTCAGGTTTGGGTGCCACCTCTTGCGTCTCCATCCGTCGCAAATTTTCTGCGACCATCGAAGATCGAGCAAGGAACGAGCTGTCAGCCTTTGCGAAATATCAAATCAATTTCTGGAACTAAGAGAAAAGACAAATACTCACCATGTGCTGTTGCACATATCGAAATGGCACGTCGGCCATTTCATTCATGTTCTTTGTCGAAGCTCGAGCACTACGTTTGATCGAGGATCCCCAGCACCAGTCAGGTAACTTGAGTACTATATCCCACAAAAGTGCATGTCATGTTAGCGCTTTTTCATTTCAGGTGAGTCGAGCTCACAGAAGGGAAAGGTCTTGAGCATCAATGCTCTCTCTGGGGTCAACACGGCTGAGCCCGGAATCAGTGCCCTTACGACAGTCTGCACCAGAGGATCATCACGAGCACCGATATCAAAGTCATATACAGCTGACATCACAACAGATAACGAGAATCTGTGAACAAGTAAATAATCATTCAATTTTTAAAAATCATTACTGACGTTGCGAAGTGGTCATAATAATGTTGAGGGTCGTCGACTAGGTTGACGACCATCTCATGCGCCCGCCTGATCTGCATTGGCCGAAATTTGACGGCAGACTCGGGACGGAAAGTTTGGTGGAAGAGTCGCCGGCAGAGACGCCATTCATCGCGATAACCTAAGAATGCAAAGTTGATCGACAGGCCATATCTGCAAGAACTTCGGTCTGAGTGGATCAAAGGATAGCGAAAGAACGCACGGCTCGAGTGTGGCTAGGTATGGTCGATCGGAGTAGATCCGAGAACGCTTGTCCAATAAAGCTTCTGCAATGTGCTGAGAATTGACCACAACCATTCCCTCATCTAGGCTTCGCACGAATACCAAGTCCCCTGATATAATGATTTATCACACATATGCCATATACTATCTGTTCGCGTACCATACGCAGCACCCCATTCGGTGTAAGTCAGCCAAGGCTCCTGAGCGTTTACAGATAAGACGTTCCCTAACAGGGGGAGCGGCACTGGGCCAGGAGGAAGAGGAAGGTTATTCTGTCGCTTCTTGATGAGCCGCCCAAGTGCCGTGATGGCGACAACGGAAAGAGAAATGCCAGCGAGGATAGCAAGGCGACCGTCAACTGCAGGGGTCAGACCGGTCATGATTGGAGCAGTGGGTAAACAAACCGCACATGATGCAATTGGCTTTGTAACCACGGGGAAGTAGAAAATCGCCGTCGATTATGCAACTCCAATCACTATAAATACATTGCTTCTCGACTCTCCCTTACCGGCCGGGGATGCCAAGGTAGGTGTTCGATGACCACAGCGGATCTTGACTATGTACGCGAGTGAAGCCCATAAAATAGTTGGATGAGATGGTTGGTTTATCTTGCAGGGGTTACTGGTGAGTTTTAGACTACAGGTCTATCTCTTGAAACAGTCACAAGAACTGGTCAAAAAATGTGATCTTCTTGTCACCATTGAAAGTTTTCTGGGGGCCTCCTCGGTAGCGATCCTTGAGCTCGGCTCGACTACTGTGTAGCGTAACTTTAAGAAGTAGTAAGTTTGCCTGTAGATTTTTAAAACCGTTGGTCATGACTACATGACACACTCATTACATAATTAATTGTCTTGAAACACCTTCGATCGTCAGCCCAGTCACCTTGTTCCTTCAGATCTCCGTTCACCGGCACCCTTCGCGGTCCACGTCAAGAGTACTAGAAGCACCTAGCTAAGCTTTCTCAAAACTCATTCATTAGACCTTGCCTTTCACCTTATGGATCACTTTTCAGACATGTACAAGAGACTCATGGAGTTTCGTTGATTTAAGGTTATTCAACCTAGATATTCTGATGAAGCTTTGAATCACACCTTTCACCGGGGCTTTCGAGTATGATGCCCTGAAGGTGAACCAACCACGATTTGAGCTACCTATTGTAAGACAAGCTCACCAATCATTGAATATTTGTTCATGAAGCTCACAGACCTCGTCAAGATGTGTCAGTGTCAATTCTCGCACGAACAAAGTTACTTCGTGTATTACGGTACTCTGACAGTTGTTTTCACTAGTGAATGCGATTGAACGTGGACGATCTCTTTCCGCCTTGGACCGCGATGGCGAGCACCTATTTAGAATGCGGAGGGTCCATAGCCCTTCACACCAATCCCACTCCCATGGGACCTGCAGGCTAGTTATGCCATCATCACCGGTTGCTTTTTTTTGTCAGAACAGCGCATGATGTCAAGACCGGGCAGCACGTCCACACCAAGATGCCAGATCCCCATCGTGCTCGCAGTCGACATCTCCTCCCTCGTTACCTTTCATCAATCCTCCTTGTCAGTTACCGCTACTAGTGACTAGTATTGGTGCGGGCTTCACATTCTTTCTCCATTCCACTGCATCTTGAACTTTTTCTTATTTCCATAGCTTGTAGCTCCACATCGTACATACTACCCTACTAAATACCTTGATCAATGCCTACTTGCATGTTCATGTCATTGGTAGTCATGATTTTATATTTGATCCTCGCCACCATCACTGAGTCATGCTCAAAGTAGGTGAATAACATGAGGCACATTCAACTCGTGATGATCTCCCTCGATAACCTTGCTGCTGTTGCTGGGGTGAATCATCATGCAGTCCCCGCCTATGACACCGAAATCGCGACGATTCCCCTCTTGTCTGCAAAGAAAAGTCTTCATTTTGGCTCACGCTGGACCTGCTGCAGCACCCTTTTCTTGTATTTTCACTCGTAAATTATAAAGTTGACATTAGATAAAGCAAAAATCAGAACTACTTAAACAAGGTGTGTGCCGGCGCAACTCGAACAGGAAAAAGGATATGTCAAACATAGGTACACTGAAGGCACTGATAGGCAGTCGATCTAAGTCAGGAGATAGAAAAGAACGATGTCAGATCTTTCACCATATACATATTACTTTCCCGTTCGTAAAGCATCTGCAAGTCCTAAATGAACATGAGGACGTGGTAAAATACTACAGGGAAAGGATGTAATGGCCCTAAAACGATGAAAATATTAGTGATGGGATGAAATGACACGAGAAAAACAAGTACTGAGTGAGTCCCGTCGTGAATTGGGGAGTGAATTCAATCACTTTGCCCTGATCATCTTTGGCAGGAGAAAACTCCACCGTGGCCAACATAGTAACGATAGCGGACCATAAAGAGGCATCAGCAGCATATCGGCCTGATCAAAGAATGTATTGGCTCATCACATGCCATACGGAGATGAAATAACTCAACCTACCTGGACATGTACGTCGGCCAAAGCCAAACATATAGTCAGCTGGGTTATCGTCCGTCAGCGCACCATCGGCGTCCATGAACCTCTCTGGCATAAATACAGATGCGTTGGGGTATCGCTTTTCATCCCGTGAGATGCCCCTGAAATATACGTCAGCATCTCAAAACCTGAAGAGAATGAATTGACCATAAATTGCATAGGATAATCGCTCCTAGTGTATGATGTCGGTGATGATTTGCTCATTAGAAGAAAATGGCAAACCTTTTGGAATGAAGTAACCATCATATATATCATCACTCGAGGTGGCACGTGGCACTATGATATCGTCTTCAGTACAGGCTTGATCCATCAGCGAGGATCATTACAAAGGGGTAAGACAGGCTGCCATCGCAAAGTCTCCCGCAGAATTGATTCGACGTATGGTAGTGACGCCCTGTCTTCAAAGGTAGGTAAGCGATCCCGGCCAACCACCGAATCGATCTCTGCTTGTGCACGTTCTTGGGCATTTGGGTAAGACGCCATGGCAAGAGCAAAAGCCATCAAGACTGAAGTAGTCTGCAAAGAAATTCAGGAGTTGACGGTATAGTTCGGACATCCGCTAACCGTCTCGTATGAAGCTGAATAGATATGTATCAAAGACAGGTATACCGTCCCTTGTAAAAAGATGACGAACCAATAATAGCAGTAGTAGCTGCTTTTTTTAAGGAACTCTCAAACAATGGCCGGGATGACTGATCTTGTTTCTCGATTCGTTGAAGATTTTCTGCCACCATCGAAACCCGACCAAGTACCGAGTTTTCAACCTTCATGATCATGTGATCAATAGTTGGGACAGAGCTAATATTTCTAAAAAAGAAAAATGCTCACCATATGGTCTTGCGCATATTGGAACGGCACGTCGGTCATTTCTCTCATACGATCGGATGACGTTCGAGCATCACGTTTGATTGAGGATCCCCAGCACCAGTCAGGTAACTTCAGTACTGCAGAGTACAGAATGTCAACCATTTTCATGATAAAAGAGCTAAGCTTACAGAAAGGGAAGGTTTTGAGCAAGATTGCTCTCTCTGGGGTCATCACCCGAAAACCGAGAGCTATTGCATTTTCTACGATATGAACCAGAGGATCACGGCGAGGACTAGTTTGGTAGCCGTAGGTCGCTGACATCGCAACTGATGACGAGAATCTATGAACAGGTCAATAATAATTCGATGTTTACAAACACATAGACTGACGTTGCAAAGTGAGAATAGTAATTCTGAGGATCGTCGATGAGGTTGAAGATCATCTCTTGAGCTTGCTTGATCTGCATTGGACGAAACTTGAGTGCAGAGTCGGAACGGAAAGTTTGGTGGAAGAGTCGTCGGCAAAGACGCCATTCGTTGCCATAGCCTACGAATGCAAAAACGACAGACCAACCAAACCTGCCTGTACTCTTTAATAATTGAATGGAAGAGCGTTAGAAGAACGCACGGCTTGAGTGTAGCTAGGTCCGGTCTATCACAGTAAATGCGAGAACGCTTGTCTAGTAAGGTTTCTGCAACGTGTTGAGAGTTGATCACCACGATTTCCTGGCCTAGAAGTCGCACGAAAAGCAAGTCTCCTGATACAATAATCTGCACCACATATGCCCCGTAGTACTATCTGACCACGTACCATAAGCAGCAGCCCATTCGGTATAAGTCAACCATGGCGCCTTGGTGTCGACAGAAAAGACGTTTCCCAACAGTGGGAGCGGCACGGGGCCGGGGGGAAGTTTGTTCTGTCGGTTCCTAATGAACCTCTTGAAGACTGTGATGATGACAAAGGAAGCAGGTAAGACGGCGAGGATAGCAAGGCGACCATCAACTGAAGGAAACATAGTTAGAGTGTTGAGTGGGCAACCACCCAACGCACAAAGGGGGCCTTATAAATGCACGGAGATCCGCTCAACACAACAAGTGGACGGGCCCCCAGTAAACCGGTGAGTCACCGATTTTTTTATAGTGTGCGGGGATTAATGCTCTTCCTATACATGACATCATGATGCAATGAGCCATATTTAGGAGATTGCTTCGGACTCGGGAATCGTACTTGCAGCGGCCCCACACGCAACAATATCCTCTTACCGGTTCTCTGAGGGGCCGTGCAATGTGTTATAGCCTATATAAAAAAACTCGAGTCAGTCGAATCTCGATACAAGTTAGACTCGTGACCAGTCTGACGTCCGCATTAGGCGTGGCTCAGGACAGTGTTCGTACTAAGTACTCGTCTTAGTATAATCGAGTGGGGATGGGCAACACTCAGCCATTCTCACATCTGTTGTACCTCGCCTTACCCTTGCTGAAGTGCAGAAACTTTGCATTGATGAAATCAACCTCCAGATTCGATGGCACCGAAGGTTTGACAAGGATGTTCCATCAGCGAAAACTACACCATCAACAAAGGCAAAGAAAATACAGTTGTTGATGGATGGAGCAGTGTAGCTACCAGTCCACGAAAGACTTGGAGATAGATGTCAAATTAGCATCTCAAATCGCTGGGAAATGTTAATGAACATGCCCGGGCTGCTTGCTAGACAGTACCGTAACTTTAGGATATCGATCAAAGATTTTGGGGTGTTGGAGTAAACAGGAAGCTGCTGTAATACAACAATGTCAATTTTTCGCACGAGCGAAGTTACTTCGTGTTTTACCAGTTATTTTCACTAGTGAATGTGATTGAACGTGGATGATTTCTTTCCGCCTTGGACCGCGATAGCGCGCACCTATTTAAAACGCGCAGGGGTTTATAACCCTCGACACCAATCCTGGTCTTACTCCTTGGGACCTGCAGGCTATCATCGCCGGTTGATTCCTTCTTTCAAAATAGCGCATCAAGACCGGGCAGCAAGTCCACACCAAGATTCAGCGCCAGATCCCCACCGCGCTTGCAGTCGACATCCCCTCCCTCTGTTACCTCTGATCAATCCTCTTTGTCAGTTACCGCTACTAGTGACTAGTATTGGTGCGGGTTTCACATTCCTTCTTGATTCCATGCATCTTGAAGTTTTTCTCATCTCCCTAGCTTGCAGCTTCACATCGTATGCACTACCTTACTAAATACCTCAATGTCCACATATTTAAAAATCCATCATATGGTACAAGACAAAGTATTGTCAGAGAGACGCTACACTGCACACTCTTGCGATTTCCTATGAGGCATGCCCATTGCCAACGGTCCTGGCGATTTCAATTTCTTACTATACCTCCCCGATACGAATCCACTAGTGGGATCTTACTACTCGACGACCTTTCACGACATTCTTACCAAAGCTGACCCCAACAGCGGGAGCAGCGACGGCGCGAGTACTACCCACCCACACTTCGAGCCCGATAGCCACCGCAACTTGGACTTTGATGCCACCATGCCCCCTGCTCTCTTCCCACCGACCAAAATATTCCCGCGATGCCTGTATGATGACGGACCTCGCCCCGGATTTCTTAAACGAAAGTGATATCCCTTCGTCTCTACAACCAATCGCCCCCGCCCTCGTCCGTCGTCCCCACAGATAACTCACCCCCGATCGTCTCTACGATTTCGCCACGAACCCACTACAGCTCATCGAAAAAGCCTTCCTCCTCATTGTCTCTGATCTAAGCAGTATCCTCAGAAAACTCGTGTTATGTAAAGTCCTTAAGTACCGGGTATCTTCTACTGGACATCAATTACTCGTGCAGTTTTTTGGGGACAAGAAAGCGAATGAGATGGGTTTGGATAGGATGATGGAGGTATTAGAAGGTGAGTACGAGATTGATTCTCCACCTGCTGATCCTAATGCTGGACCTCTGGGGGTGGGGTTAGCAGGGAGGGTGTTTGGCGCGTTACGATCGTTTACAGGGTTTTAGATGCATCCAGGAGGCGTGTTTATCTCCTTTGTATCATTTATTTGTCTTTTTTCACTCTATTCTTGTTATTTCCTTCAGGGCTGTTGTGTTGAAAATACTTTGTTGTGCTGCACTTCTCGTGTTGCTTTGGCTGGGATGTACTTTTTATCTGCATACTGTCATTATCTTTTTTTTTTGCTGTTTTGCGTGTTACTTACTATGTTGTTATCGTTTTGATATTGATAGTAATGATGATGCGGTTTCCTTGCAGGCGACGTATTCGGATTGGAATAAGTCTGATCAATCCCCGATAATCCGATTGCACTGTACAATGACGTCCGCTAATGAGTGAAACATTGTCTTCCTTTTATTGAGTCTGCCCTACGAGATTATACCTGATAAATCTCAGTCGCGACTCGTGCGCGCGCTAGCAGGTGGTTGAAGTTCATGCTACATTCTACATATTTCAAATCGTATATGCCACATGCAGCTAACGAAACAAGGGAACCTCAAATGTTGGACAGATCGGCGGTGTGGGCCCAAGAAAGGAGGATGTCCATATACAACCCATTCACCTGATAACATTTCATACTTTTGTTCAGAAAACATTCACAAGTTCCGAATGGGCACGAGAGCGTGATGAGATATTGCAAGGGAAGATCATAGGGACACTAAAGCGATGAAACTATCAGTGACGGGAAGATGGAATGATACAGAAAAACCAAGTACCGGGTGATTCCTGCCGTGAATTGGGGGGTGAATTCGATCGCTTTTCCCTGATCATCTTTGGCAGAAGAAAATTCCACCGTAGCTAACATAGTAACAATAGCGGACCATAAAGAGGCATCAGCAGTATATCGGCCTGATCAAAGAATGAATCAGCTCTATACGGTGATGAAATAACTCAGCCTACCTGGGCATGCACGCCGGCCAAAGCCAAAAACATATCCAGCAGGGTTATCATTTGTTATCGCGCCATTGACATCTAGGAATCTCTCCGGCATAAAACGAGATGCTTCGGGGTACCGCTTTTCATCCCGTGAAATGCCCCTGCAACATAAATATAACATCAGTATTTGGAAAACTAGAGAGGATCTGTCTGACCATATGTTGCACATGACAACTGTTCCTGATGCACGATATTACAAATGATGTACTCAATGAATAAGGATAACAGACCTTTTTGTATGAAATAACCATCATATATATCATCACTCGTACTGACATGTGGGACGCCTACAAAAACACCTTCAGCAAAGGCGATATAACACAGCAAGAAAGATTACCAAGGGGTACGACAGGCTGCCATCGCAAAGTCTCACGCAGAACTGATTCAATATATGGTAGTGACGTTCTGTCTTCAAAGGTAGGTAAGCGATCCCGGCCAACCACTGAGTCGATCTCCGCTTGTGCGCGTCTCTGAACATCTGGATACAATACCATGGCGAGAGCAAAAGTCATCAAGGCCGACGTGGTCTGACAAGAGGTTGAGCAGCAGACAATATGATTCAGACATCTGCTGACCGTCTCATATGAACCTGCATAGACATATTTTAACGAGCACCACATACCTTGTAAAAAGGTGACCAACCTACAATAGCACTGACAGCTGCTTTTTTTAAGGCAGTCTCGAAGATGGGTCTTGACGCCTGATTCATCTTCTCCATTCGATGCAAATTGTCTGATATCATTGAAACCCGGCCGAGGGACAAATTTTCGGCCTTAGCGAGACATGATCAACATCTAGGACCGAACTGAATTAGAAAAGATGCTTACCATATGGTCCTGCGCATGTTGAAATGGTACGTCAGTCATTTCTCTCATGTGATTGGTCGAATTCCGAGCATCGTGTTTGATTGAGGATCCCCAACACCAGTCAGGTAACCTCAGCACTGCATGACGGTACAGAATGTCAACTCTTTCCATGAGAATGAATGTTGAGCATACAAAAGGGGAAGGCCTTGAGCAGGACTGCTCTCTCCGGGGTCAGCGCTGTAAGGCTAATAGCCATTGCATTTTCTGCGATTCGAACCAGGGGATCATCACGAGGATTAGTTTGGTAGCCGTATGTCACTGACATCGCAACTGATGACGAGAACCTATAAACAGGTTGATAATCTTTCAGTGTTTGCAAACACAGCGACTGACGTTGCGAAGTGGGAATGATAATGCTGAGGGTCATCAATTAGATTGGCGATCATCCTACGGGCCTGATTGATCTGCATTGGGCGAAACTTAAGCGAAGAGTCGGAACGGAAAGTTTGATGGAAAAGTCGTCGGCAAAGACGCCATTCGTCACCATAGCCTATGAATGCAAAGACGACCGACCAACCAAATCTGCCTGAACTTTATAGTGATTAAATGGAAGAATGTTAGAAGAACGCACGGCTCGACTGTGGCTAAGTATGGTCGATCGGAGTAAATGCGAGAGCGCTTGTCCAACAAGGCTTCTGCAACGTGCTGAGAATTGATAACCACGATTTCCTGGCCCAGAAGTCGCACGAAAAACAAGTCTCCTGATATGATGATCTGCACCACATATGCCCCGTAGTACTATCTGACCACGTACCATAAGCAGCAGCCCATTCGGTGTAAGTTAACCATGGCGCCTTGGTGTCGACAGAAAAGACGTTTCCCAACAGCGGGAGCGGCACGGGGCCGGGGGGAAGTTTGTTCTGTCGGTTCCTAATGAACCTCTTGAGAGCTGTGATGACAACAAAGGAAGTAGGTAAGACGGCGAGAATAGCAAGGCGACCATCAACTGAAGGAAACATAGTTAGAGTGTTGGGTGGGCAGACACCCAACGCACAAAGGGGGCCTTATAACTGCACGGAGATCCGCTCAACACAAGGGGCAGGTGTCGGGTCATCGGTAAACTGATATTCTCATGTTGTGTGCGGGTATTAATGCTTCTTCCTATACATGACGTTATGATGATGCAGGGAGCCATATTGCCGAGATCACTTCCGAGGACTCGAGAATCGTACTTGCAGCGGTTTCATACGCAACATCATGATACGTACTATCATTCCACGTAATGTGCAAAATTTTCAGCAAATCTTTGGTAGCTCCTCAACCACATCACATTTTCTTTCGTAAATTTGCCCGTCATAGATCCATAGTTCCTCTACATGGACCTGATTTTTACTGATTTTTAAGATTTTGTGGTGTAGTAGCGGAACAAACCCGATAAAACTCAGGGTCTCCCCTCTGATTTGCACAATTCGCTCACGTCCTGTCAGTGTCACACCCCGGCACAGCAGCGGCTTAGTCGATTTTCACTCTTCGCAGTCCTCGAACATCGTCAAAGTGCGCATCGCGAAAGGCTCGAAATCGTACCGCGGATTTTTCTTGAGGTCAGGGTCATCATCAAAGTGCTGCAAAATCCGCTGGAGCACCTCGGCTTTGAGTCCTTTGACAGAGGGTGACCTGTCATGGCCAGGTACTTGGCCCAGTGACATAAGGTTTCTTCCTGCCCTTCAGTAAGTAGCTGTTGAAATTTGTGGGCCTTGGAATGAGGTTGTGTGAGGTGCTGCATGTCGATATCTTCTTACCGGTTCTCTGGTCGGACCGTGCAACGCGTTACTATGTGTGGTAAGGGTCAATTCCTGCTACGGCAGTAGTGAATTTTGTGGTACCATGGCCGTTTAGACCTCATCGATGCATCTTTCAATTTTAGTACATTCACTCGCGCTCAATCCGACCGAGTACTAGCGGACTCTGCCACGAGCGGCCCTTTGCGTTGTTTTATCTGAACCTTGTTGATGGCATAGCAATTTATCTTCACCTGTAAGTATTCATGAAGAAAAAACCTAACCAAGATGATATGTTGCACTCTGGAAAGCCTGACAACCTACGGATTAGTCCCACTCAGTGTGGTATATGCTACGTACGATATCGACCTAAATGTAAATCGCACAAAAATATAGCGTGCATATCCTGAGTATACTACTCAGCGCTAAATGACAATGCAATGATTAGCTGGAGGTACGGGTTCATACACTCAGCATGCTGGACACCATGTCGTGGACTTTTAAAAAGAAAGTAAGGTCGCTGACCACTCGGCGGCATCGCTGTGATATGAAGATTCGTTATCTTACTCTTTCTCCTGGCTGGTTTGTTCCACCGCGTCGACCGTCCCCATCTCTGGAGACTGAGTAATGGTCGATACTGAGCTGCCATCCTCAAGCACTTCCTTGATTTCACTGTTCACAATACCTCCATTCCCCACAAGACCCCAAACAATTTTCTCCCTTCCCATTGCCTCCTCCTCGGCCTCCGCCCTCAACGTCTCTTCCCTCCCGTCTCTCGATAGCTGGCGCAATACCTCAATACTTGTCGACGCCGGTCGGAAGAGCCTGCGATTGAACGACGGCAGGCCATTCTCATCGGCTTTAGGTCCTTCCTCCTCTACCAAACCGTTCTCCTCGACCGTTACGACAGGGCTTTCGGCACCTGCCACCAAGTCCTGTAGCCTGCTTAGTGTTATTTCCTCACCTTCGCCAGAAGAAGAGGCAGCAGTCTTCCGTCTTCCAAAATCCAGCGCATTCCACCATGTTTCCATCTCCTCCGGTCCGCTGATATTTGCTGGGAAATTCCACGCACGGAACTGCCTATCTTTCGCAGATGCGAGGTTGGCCCGAATTCTGGAGGTTTCTAGCGAGCTATGCGAGACGGTCCAATGGAGAATCCCTGTGATACCGAAACATTAACACGCATGATAACGAAACTGGAAGAAAGATGTGACGACGCACAGTTATCGTCAGGCGTGACACCAATCGCTTTTGAGCCCCATACAGGCTGACCAGTGACAAAGTTCTGCACCTCTACGTCGATCTGAACGATTGGAGGCTCCTCTGTCTTCGCTCGGTCCCCATCCTTTTCGCCATCTTTCCCTTGTTCCCCAACCTTCGTTTCATCCTCTACCTCCTTCAACTCTGCTACGTTGTTTCCCTTCCCTTCTTTCTCAGCGTCCCACTCGACAGGTTCCACCCATATATTCATCTTCGACGAGCGCTCCCGTGTCTCGAAAGTGCATTTCACGCTCTAAGCAGGACCACACGAGTCAATAAAAAGTTGGAGAAGACAAAGAAGTGGACTCACCCTCTCCCCAAACACTCCAACAATCTCATCCATCACTGCTTCCAGCAGCTTCACACACTTCTCAAATACGCGCGTGCCCCTGGTAGGTGCACCATCGCTGTTGACAACACTCGCAGGTTTCACATCTTGTCCGAACAAGCGTGCATCCATCTCCTCGAGCGAGATGTACTGGAAACCGAAAACGCGGGCCGTGTTATGGTAAGCAACAAATACGCCATCCATATTGCCGATACGAGCTTGGAAGCTGGTATGGGATGGTGTTAGGCCAAGACGAGAGACAGCAAAAGGGGTGGATCGCCAACACACCTGTACTTTAGAAATGCACTTCGAATTAAATCGTAATATTCTTTCTCGAAGCTCTCCAGTGGTCCGTGAAGCGTACGAATGAGGTAACCAGAGTTTTCCTACATTCAACGAAATCCGTTAGCCGCAGTCCCAGTTCAGAGTATGGATGCGAAAACACTGAGCCATTGATATGTAAATGATGTGCTCCGATAGAATTACGATAATGAATGGCAATCAGACCCAAACAAAAAATGCGCACCTCGAAATTCAGCAAATCCAGTCGGATCGGCACCGCCGCACGGGTCTTGACATCAAAAACGCCAGTTCCTGGTAAGCGCGGGTCCACACAATCTAGTTGGGAGCGCATTAAAAAGCGGTCACTCTGATCCCATCAAATCAGTCAGCAAGTTGCCCATCGCCAACCACGCCCATACAACATGGACATTGTCAGAAACCCATGCGCGAAAAAGCGTAAGAAAAAAACGCACCTTCGCATACCGATATGCCTCCCTCCTTTTATCCTCCTCACCTTCCGCTAGGGCGGGCGAGGAGCGCAGAAAAGTCTTGAACTCAGGTTCCGGAACTGTCAAGAATTTTTCGAGGAGAGTGCCCTGTAACGCAAACGCATGCATTAGTTACGTGATACGCGAATCAAAATTCATACCGCGCATTTCAAAAATGAAAAGTGAGAAAGAACAAACGAAGATGAAATCAAATGCACTTGCGCAACGCACCATCCAGGTCAATACATTCTTCTGGCTGTCATCCTCACCATCTTTGTTGGAATCGATCGCCCATACCCCGTCTTTGTATCGTAAAACGATTGATACGGGCATGCGCTGGCCTGGGGTAAAGTTCGTTGGCTGTGGATAGATATGTCAGCAAGTATTGCAAAATCTGTATAAGCAGAACGGGAGGTATATAGACGCATCCAGGAACGTGCAGTCAGACGCCATGATCAAAAAGCGAGTGTATACCACACGTGAAGGCATAAGAGCATACGCCACATGACAAGAGCTCGATATTTAGCACGTTGAACCGCACTGCGCAACACACGGATTTAGAAGAGAATGATGAAATTCACGCCCCAAAAATTGGCCTCAGGAACTATAGATAATGACCCACCTCATGCGCAAAAGCACCGCTCAAAACACTCGTATCTACTTCCTTTCCACCAGAGATGAGGAAGTAAATGTGGCTGAGAAGACCGGTGAGCGAGGATGTGGAGCCAACGTATGGTCGGGAGTGTATTTTGGCGAGGGTATGAAGGTCCTATGGAGTGAGTGTTCTAAGATTCTGTAGACAGAAAAAGTAAAGATCAAACGTACATCATCTTGAGAACTCCGTATGAACCCAGTGACGCGCTCGAACGCGAAATCTGTGACTTTGGGTATGCTCTCAAGCCAAGGCGTGAAATTATAGACACGTGAGCGTGGATCTTGGAGCCAATGGACGCCGGGGCTACGAAATAGAGTTGAATTGACATTCACAATCCACAAGGCAGAAAGACGCACTTAAATAACACCCTATCAAGCCCATGCGCAAGCCGCGCAATAGGCTTGTGTTCTGAGGGTGAGTCGATATCTGCCGATCCATGTGTCAGAACTACATTCAAAACCTTGCGAATGTTGAATAACACGAACCTTCCAGTACGTTATTGATAGAGTTCGGTCCGCTTGATGAAGGAGCATTCAGATCTCGCGCGTCGTCGAAAAGACCCTCTACACGGCGGGTATAAGGTAGAGGATGGCGTACATGCGGCGGTTGCCCACGTCTCGTGGACTTGATCTTACTTAGTCGTCCATCGCCACTGAAAGACCCCTGTAATCCAAGATTCTCATTCTTCCCCGGTTGAAGCGCTTCACATGATAGATTCAAACTGAATGAAAAGCAGAACTACAGTGAGTTCATGGAAAACGCACCGTCCTCGCCCCACCCCGTCGTCCAACCATCCTTCGCCACATGATTAGCTTCCCCAGAACCTTCAAACAGTAGCTTCAGTACCCCCGTACGCTTCGCGTCGGACCCTGCAAGAGAAGCACGCGCTGATTCTACAGCAGGTCGTGCACCAGCACTTCCGAACTTCTTTTTTTTTGAATGCTTTTCCTTTTTTCTTCTCTTCGAAACGCCTGCCGCCGGAATGTCACGATGAGGGTTCTGAACGGACGAATTGCTGCGCGAGGAGTCACGCTGGCTACGCAAAGAGCGCGAGAGTTTCCCAAGAGTGTGTTCCTGTCCTTTTCCATGCCCACCCTGTTGGCCCTGCTCATTCGCCGTCTCTCTGCTTCGGCTTGTATCTTTTCCCAAGTCCACGATTTGACTCTGGCCCTGGCTCCGGCTCTGGCTTTGGTTTGAGTCCGCGTCCGAGTTGGCATTTAGAACACCCGCAGAAACGCCAAATGCTCGTCTTCTGCAAGTGAGTGCACTGATAGCAATGGAGCGTGCATTTTGGAGACGGTGCATCCGAAAGTCGTAGTTCAAAACTTCAGCTTTTCGAAGTTGAACGAAAAGCTTTTTGATGGGCGCTTATTTACATAAAATCAAATTGCTCATACGTCATGCCATCTTCAAATAGTCCAAATGGTTTAGGAATAGTCCAACCATTGCGCATGCATCAGCGAAATTTATCCAAACGCCAGAAGTAACTACATCGATCAAGTCAGTAACGAGCTGCGTATCATACTCATATTCTGCATCGACAACTTAATACTAATGTGAAAGTGGCAGAAACACGACTCGCCATCCAGTTGTGCCACTCCTTGACTAGCCTATCTATGTTCTTGTGGCAACGCTGTTGTAATGAGCTGCATGCAAAAGCAGTAAGAACGACGACGACGAGGAAACACATACTCTGTGCGAGGTGATACGAGCTTTGCACTGTGGAAATCTAACTAATACCACTGAGGTAAGGGATACGCTGACTCAAACACGGCTTGCGTGAAAATGGTTTTATCGGCTTGACAGTTTGGATGCGCCTAGTGCATGTGGTATGTCAGAAGAACCTTGGAAGTTTAAATATTGGCTTGGCAGATTGATTGCGCCTGGTAAATGAACTTGGCCATGAGGATGTAGGAAGAATACTATATTGGAGGTACGAATCTTGTTAGAAAAGTCATTGGAGTCTCAGGATAAACAATTCAGAATCCGAGACTGGAAGCCCTTGTCAAAGGTGAAACGAGGCTCCTTCGTGCTCCTGCGCAGCCCTGTCTATGATGCGATCTCTAGGTCGCACCGACAGGTTGTAACTCGCCAAAAGTAACAGTAAGGCTGCGTCCTAGTACAAATGTGCCAGGTTAACGACGGAATGCATGCTCATTGGCTTTCTCCCGTGTATTTAGGACATCACAGCACCGAGCTAGATGAGATCGGCTGTTGCACGTTATGCACTGATGCTCACCCTACGGCGCTCCCAAGCGGGAAGCGTTCTGATTCATTTGCTGCGACTCATTAGGTGGATATCACTCAGCGTCAAACTGATACCCGTCAATAGTTATAGTTCTTTGATAGATTGATGCTTCGAATGTTCGCGTTATTCTGAGGATAAGTATATCAATCCGGCAGCAATGGGCGAGAGCAGGATATTACGACCACCTTGAGAACTTACTAGGGCTAGAAAGAATAATGTTTGTTGTCCTACATGTACATTATCCTTGAAGTCGCTGCTGGAATTTTGTGCTGGATTAAAGTCCCCCGATGAACTTCGTTGGTATCTCTAGCCGTTGCAATGTCGAGCTAGTTGCAAGCATTACTAGTAGTTCAACATTGCAACGTTGTGCATTTTTTAATTGACTGCATACCATTTCAATTCCTGTTGAACATCCAGCATGAGTGTGTTTCCACCGATTTTCGTTGAGACCATTATCCACAAAGAATACCTTACAAATAATTCTCTACATTCAAATCTCCCCAGAGCACACCGACTCCAGCCATTCAACATCACTCCTGACCTTGGTGAGGTTCTCGCACCCATCTGAAGTGATCAATATGTCGTCCTCAATGCGCACGCCGCCCATTCCGCGGTACTCCTTCAACAAGTCGTGGTTCACATACTCCGATTCCTCTACAGCTTTGAGTAGATGTTCGTGGAAGTAGATTCCCGGCTCCACGGTCTATCGGAGTAAGCAGGTGAATAATCCACACAAGGGGTTCGAACTTACCACAAACATGCCTTCTGCAAGCGGCAGACGGAGCCGCAGGTACGTGTAGAAACTGGGGTGGCCGACTGTATCTTGTGGAATGGTTGTGTTGTTGGTTGGTTTACTTGCACTTGGGACATCGTGTACATCCATCCCAAGCGAATGCCCGACTCCGTGAGGAAAAAAGGCCGAGCTAATTCCAGAGCGCAGAATCTCGTCTTTGGGGCCTTTGAAGAGTCCAATGTTGAGGAACCCTTCCACGAGAATCTGATGACAGAGCAGCTGGATGGTATCCCAGTGAACACCAGGTCTGAGACTTTTCATCGATTTCTATGCAGGGTGTCACATGACAGTGCAAAGGATGCATGCGGAACTTACCTGCTGCATTTCCAACACAAGTGAGTATATTTGCTTCCCTTTCTCAGTAAACCTCCCACCGTTGCCCACAGGCATCGTGCGTGTAACTTGAAGATAGAAGTTCAGACCTGTCTGGCACTTAGTCGCCACAACTTACTGTCCGCAGAATAGCAATCCCATTCACATCCTGCGTCGATAAGGAGTAGCTGAGGTTCCAACTGCTTTTCGGGTGCAGGACCGTGTGCCAAGGCACCGTGGTTCAGATGATCGTGTGGCTTTACAGGTCCCCAGTTGAACTCTCGGTCATTACAGCAGTAGTGTAGCGTAGCGGCTCTCCTGGAAGCCGCGACAATAGGGAGATATGCCTGATGAACGGCCCTGATATCATTGGTGAGTTATCGGGCATCAATACTTGATGCGTTCGTACCCTTCACGCCGGCATGACGCAACAAAGATTGCCTCTGCCTCCGCCTCTTTCTCAATCAGCCACTCCCCGGGAAGAAGTGGACGATCAATGCCTGCACCTTCTCCCTGAGCAATCTTACCCTGTACTGCGTTGCCCAAAACGCGCATGACGGTCTCATGCGCCCTGGAGCTGATGTCATTTGCATGTCGAAGCATCGTGATCTCGTTCTCATCCTTGATCAATCGTGATTTGTGCAAGGAAGAGAGTAAGTATGCGTCCGTTGCAGTGTGGGTCTCTGATGTAACGATAGCCGCCATGTACTCCTCGGGTAAGGTGGGAAATTGAGGCGAGTTGCGCGGCAGGGTATGGAAGACAGCTTCGGGGTGGGACAGGAGGAGTAATGTGATTGCATCTTGTAGCTCTGAGCTATACGAAATGTCGGTTACATCGAACAAGTGCTTCGCTTCCTCGATCGTGGGTGGAGGAACACTCCACATGAGGTCTGCGGCCTCTACTTCCGGGATAGATAGCCTGATGCTCAGCCTTGTGGAAGAATTTGTCTGTTCAGGCTGATAAAGAGCAAGAAGGAATGATCCAGGCACAGAGCATCCTGTGAGGTAGTAGAAATTGGACTCTTGGCGAAATGGTAGCTCGCGATCTGTGTCATTTCGGAAGGGTGTGTTTCCTCCTGCAAGAAGAATAGCTTGGGGCTAATCGCGTTGATCAATGCTAACGTTGGTCTTCGGGATATCATATCGAGCTACCTTCTCCTTCAGCTGCGATGGAAGCACATTCATAAGCTGTTCGAACGTCCTCTGCACGTGCGACCTCGCTGCGTTCAAATGAGTCAGTCTCCCTTCGTCGATAAGTCCATATTGCAGGCACTAACCGAAGTAAGTCAACCCGGACATGATGTTGAATGACTAGTGATGGAGTGAATGAGTTGTGATTCTTGTGAATGACTGAAAGATTGCAATAGTAGATCCGTGCCGGGGCGTTACCAGAGTCATGGCATTATGGACCGCCGGGCCGTACTAGGTCAGTTACTTGATTTGGAACTGCTGCTTTTCTACTACTTGCTCTCGTTAACGTCGTCGCCCAAGGCATGTCAGTGCTAATTCTTTTGCTGAATTGTACCCAAATTTCCAATACGGAGTAGTCACGAGTAAACCTTACTACTTAGCTAGTGTACGTGACACATCTCCTGTTGTATGCTTTCGAAACCTGATTAGATTAGCAACGTCCCCAATCTCCCGCATCGTTCAACTTTTTATTGAGATCCGAGATCTTGACTACGATGAACACTCGTAGAAAAAATCCATTGACCTATCACACTGGCTGTGGGGGTGCTTGTGGTGTCGTAGTGTCGGTGTGCAGTGAACGATACTCACGACGAGGAAGTTTGGAGGATGTAGAGTATGGAAAACCTGATCACTTCGCAAGTGTAGAAACCAGGCTTTAATATTCGATCAGGATCCCAATTCACCTATTTGACGAAAGTAAAATGGAGGAAGTGTGCAAAAACCTCCATGCAGTCATGTTCTTCTGTCTTAATGATGAGACTTTCTACAACATATTACATACAACATACCGGCTGCGCTTGACGTATCATCCGCGAAATTTTATTGCGAACATGATCGAAGTGTTCTTGTGCCGATTGATATGAACAACAAACGGGACTTGGACAGAGTTAAAAACTCACGTGTACATCGCTCTGGTATATCGCGACAAGCTTTATACACCCATATATGCAATATTCTCGTCTGGAAGCCTATGTGGTATATTTACGTCCGATGAGGGCCAGCTTGAGGCCAGCAACGCTGAAATGGATTCGTCAAATCATATTATTTGAATTTGCACTACTAGCCAAATACCTTAACTTGGCTCCCATGAACCGTCCAGTTCGAACTTCTAGCCTACCATGCAACTCGACTAGTGGGGGTTTCCGGCTATGGGTAACCAATCCAAGACGATGAAAGTTGTTCAAGCAAAATGATTCCGAGTCAGGCCCGCACAAATGGCCTGGGCAACGGGAGCTTTACTATAATTAATATATAATTCCCACGCTCCTGCGGGTCATTTCACCTTCGTCATTAATAGCATCACTAGTACTGTGACTCCCTTCAAGGACTCGGCCGTCGAGCACCGGGCAGTCCACCATGACCTTTATATCCTCGATACTCTCCTGGTTCAGTAGGTAAGCCTGCCATTTCTTGAAATGGACAAGATCTTACATATTGAATCCCGCAGCATATTCTTCTCCAAAGCCGCTGAAATATCTGTGGTTGGGTTGCAGGTGCGTGGATCCATATTCCAAGTCCAGGAAATGGTACTCAAATCAATTCACGAAGGCTTCTGGAAAGACTTCGTTTGTGAATGTCATCGGGTCGGGGCAGGTGCGACTGTTTTATTCATGGCTTTTCCTTCGCTCAAGCGGCTTACCCTCACTTAGTGGTCAGAAGACGTCGTTCCAACTATCGCATTCAACTATCGCAAGGTACGCAAAGGCGCTGTGACCCTGAAGATATGGGATGTCGCAGGACAGCCCAAGTTTCGCTCAATGTGGGAGCGCTATTGCAACGGAGTTGATGCTTTAGTGTACGTCGTCCGTTTCTTTACTTTGATAGCATGTTTTATTTGCAGAATGTTCTTTCGCCACAGATTTGTAGTTGACTCAGCTGATGTAGGCTTTGCTGTGTAACTGGCAGGTCTTAGTTCTGACGCCGATGGCTCCTTACAGCAAGAGAAGTTTGACACGGCATGCTTCGAACTGCACCAACTATTGGCACAGCCTAATCTAACAGGCGTTCCTCTTTTGGTGGTGAGTTTAATACCTCGGGGCATCTACGGGATTGCTTACATCGAGGCAGCTTGGAAACAAGAATGATATTCCCTCGCATGCATCTGTCAAGGATCTTATACGCGACCTGTGAGTAGAGTGTCTCTCGTACTGCATGCCCACTCATCTTGAGGGAAGTCAACTGGACAAGATACAAGACCGCCCAGTCTCAGTACGTATCTCAGAATTATTGTAAGCTTTCAACACACTAATGAGATATCGTTTTAGTGTTACTCGGTGAGCCTTCTCATACTGGATACCATGTGCGCTAATTCTCTATTAGTGTTCGATGAAAAGCCAACATAATTTGTGCGTTCCACTTTTCTATCATGAACTCCTTTGAACCTTGAAATCTGGACTAATTATACGATCATCTTTGTAGGGACATAGTTCTCCGCTGGCTCTCAGATCGTAGTCATTAGGCTTAGCACCTGTAAGGTGTTATGCCGACTCACTGCATGATTTATGGGACATAGTCAACATCACCCATTTTCAGGCATCTAATAGGATTGAAGCACATTGTGCGACACTCGCATTATTTAATGTAGACATACTGTTATGAGACCTACCACGGCTTGAAAAGGCGTGGGGAGGAAGCACATCAGACTGTAATTCTTTGAACGGATTGAATTTGTGACACCTGGCGCAGTCTGACATCTGCACCGCATTGTTCAACTTGGTATATAGAGTATACCTTCGGGTACTACCCTAGCGTGACGACTCCAAGTACTCAGTAGTTTCAATTTTTGTGGAGTCTTGTCCGTAAGGTACGCAATGCAAAGTGCAAGTACAAGACACACGGTCGCATGAACGTGCTATGGAAGCGGACCCTCTGAATGGTAATTGGTTTCTCAGAGCGGGAGCGGTAGTATTTATCAAACGACAGTGTTTTTGACATGCGGTCTTGTAAAATACTGACATTTGACAACGGCACGTCGGCACAAACATAGAATTAGGTTTACATACATAGAACAACGTTACCTGCAGGAAGTCGACTAGTTATCCGTGATCACGCCATTAACACTTTAGTGCGAAGTACTACACTTCGATTGGTACTGAATATTGAGTAGGGTAGTATGTACGATGTGTAGCTGCAAGCTAGTGAAAAAGGAAAAACTTCGCAGTGGAAAGAATGTGAAGGCCCCACCAATACTAGTAGTACCGGTAACTAACAAGGAAGGTTGATGAGAGCTAACGAGGGAGGGGATGTCGACTGCGAGCGCGATAAGATATAGCGTTGGATCTCGGTGTGAACGTGCTGGCCGGTCTTGATGCGCTGTTCTGAAAAAAAAACTGGCCACGACATCGGTGGCATAACTATCCTGCAGGTCCCGAGAAGTGGGAACGGGATTGGTGTCAAGGATTGAGGACATGATGCAAAGATATCATCAGCGGCGTTCATGGGCACTAGGGTTGGAACAAAATGTTAAAGGATGAGGACGCGAGCTCGACGAGTAGGACAACGAAGACGATGATACATAAAAAAGAGATTGACACTCTTCATTATGTAAACAACATCCCTCACTGCATCTTACATGATCAACGTAAATCTAAATTAGTGTCTGCTTTTTCGAAACGTTCCCCGCGGCTCAGTGTGACCACCCATCACAAGAGCTATGCTCTGATCCTTGCATTCGAGTTAGATGCTTCCAATCCTTGCAATATTCGCTGTCTCACGCCCGCCACTTCTGCAACTTCAAGCTAGGGTCGACTCTGTTTGGGAGAAAATTTATCGCAGTGGGAGAGTTCATCCATCGCAACATTGACACATATTGCCTGCAGACACAATCTCGCTACTTCTTAACTCCAATGGATCGCGCAAACTACACTTAACTTCCACCAAGGTAATAAAAACGCGCAGCGAAGATGTCATTCTGTCACCTGTGTCATCAACGAGACTAGTTTTGGTCTCTCCACTTGCCCAGGTCACTCATTTAGCATTGATGGAACAATGGCATGTCTACTGTCAGGAGTCCCACCCGATGTCTTTCAAGCTCTTGGATATTGGTTTTCTTATTCTGTCCTCCGATATTGGCACTCTCGAACTTCTAACAAGGTTGCATGCAGAATTATTTCAGGCTTGCTTTCCAGTTTAGTTGTGCCTTTGTCTTGTACACGGCTTGGGGCGGGAGTTCCTTATCCTCCCCTCGACATATGCCTGATCTCTTTTATGGTCAATCCGATAAGACTATTTGTAACCTTCGCATAATCTGGGGAAGGCCCGTCTTCGCATCACCTAAGCTTCACTCCACACTAGCACCTTTTTATGTTGGAAAAAGCTCTCCTCCCGCTAACGTGGGAGTTGAGCACCACGTACATGGTGTGGTAAGCAGTTTTCCGTGCAATTATAAAGTCCTCCTTGTGCGTCTGTCCACGTACCGCTCTAACCATGTTTCCTTCAGTTGATGGTCGCCTCACTATCCTCGCCATCTTACCTGCTTCTCTTGCTATCATCACATCCCTCAAGAGGTTCATTAGGAACAGACAGAACAAACTTCCCCCCGGCCCCGTGCCGCTCCCACTATTAGGAAATTTCTTGTCTCTCGACGCCAAGGCGCCATGGTTGACTTATACAGAATGGGCTGCTACTTATGGTATGTGGTCAGATAGTACTACGGGGCATATGTGGTGCAGATAATAATATCAGGAGATCTATTTTTTGCGCGACTTCTGGACCAGGATGTCGTAGTGATCAGTTCTCAGCATGTTGCAGAAGCCTTAATGGACAAGTGTGGTCGCATTTACTCTGATCGTCCATATTTAGCCACAGTCGAACCGTGCGTTCTTCTAAAATTCTTCCATTCAGTCATTATGGAGTCCAGGCAGATTTGGTTGGTCAGTCTTCTTTGTACTCACAGGCTATGGTGACGAATGGCGTCTTTGTCGACGACTCATCCACCAAACTTTCCGTCCTGACTCTGCGCTCAAGTTTCGTCCAATGCAAATCAAGCAGGCTGGTGAAATGATCGTCAATCTAATCGATGACCCTCACCATTACCATTCTCACTTTGCAACGTCAGTCGATGTGTTTGTAAACATCGAAATTTTTATTAACCTGTCCATAGGTTCTCGTCATCTGTTGCGATGTCAACTACCTACGGCTATCAAACCAGTCCTCGTGATGATCCTCTGGTTCGAATTGTAGAAAATGCACTGGCTGTTGGCATTGCAGTGGTAACCCCGGAGAGAGCAGCTCTGCTCAAGACTTTCTCCTTTTGTAAGCTCAGCATTCTTTCTCGTGAAAGGAGTTGACATTCCGTACCATCACGCAGTACTGAGATTACCTGATTGGTGTTGGGGATCCTCAATGAAACGCGATGCTCGAACGTCGGCCAATCGCATGAGAGAAATGACCGACGTGCCGTTCCAATATGCGCAGGACCATATGGTGGGCATCTTGTTTCATCTAGTTCGGTCCTCGATGTTGATCATGTGCTCGCTAAGGCCGAAAATTTGTCCCTCGACCAGGTTTCAATGGTATCAGACAATTTGCAACGAATGGAGAACATAAATCAGGCATCAAAACCCATGTTCAAGACTGCCTTAAAAAAAGCAGCCACTACTGCTATTATAGGTTGGTCACTATTTTACGGAGGATACGGCGCTCTTTAATAGATGTTCGTGCAGGTGCATACGAGACAGTGAGCAAATGTCCGACTCACATTGTCTGCTGCTTAACCCCTTTCGCAGACCACGTCGATCTTGATGACTTTTTCTCTCGCCATGGTATTGTATCCAGATGTTCAGAGACGCGCACAAGCGGAGATCGACTCAGTGGTTGGCCGAGATCGCTTACCCACCTTTGAGGACGGACCGTCACTACCATATATCGAATCAGTTTTCCGGGAGACTTTGCGATGGCAGCCTATTGGACCCCTTGGTAATCCCCCTTGCTGTGCTATTTTAGCTTTGCTGAAGGTTGATTTGTAGGCGTTGCACATGCCAATATGAGTGATGATATATATGATGGTTATTTCATTCCGAAAGGTCTGCTGTTCTTATTCATCGAGAACATTATTTGTAATATCGTATATCAGGAACAACCATCATGTGGAATACATGGTCAGATAGGTCTTCTCTAGCTTTCAAAATACTGATGTTATATTGCAGGGGCATTACACGAGATGAAAAGCGGTACCCTGATGCATCTCGTTTTATGCCGGAAAGGTTCCTAGACGTCAACGGCGCGTTAACAAATGATAACCCTGCTGGATATATTTTTGGCTTTGGCCGGCGTGTATGTCCAGGTGGGCCGAGTTATTTCATCACAGTATAGAGCTGATCCATTCTTTGATCAGGCCGATATGCTGCTGATGCCTCTGTATGGTCCGCTATTGTTACTATGTTAGCCACGATGGAGTTTTCTTCTGCCAAAGATGATCAGGGCAAAGTGATTGAATTCACCCCCCAATTCACGATGGGACTCTTCTGGTACTTGGTTTTTCTCGTATCACTCCATCTTCCCGTCACTAACAGTTTGACTCCTTCAGCTCCCCTATGGTCTTCCCTTGCAATATCTCATCACGCTCTCGTACCCATTCGGAACTTGTGAATGTTTTCCGAACAGAAGTATGAAATGTCATCAAGTGCATGTGTTGTATATGTACATTTTCCTTTCTTGTGCCCTCACCGCCAATCTGTCCAACATTTGACAACCCCTTGCAATTTGACCCTTTTCGTTAGCTCCGTTTTCCGCACGTGGTATGTACGACTTGAAATTCCGAGTCATCCATGATCACGCCATTAACGATTTTGTGCGAAGTACGATGAATATTTTCAAAATGCTGGCGTGGTGACCTCGCTGGTGACCCCAAGTGCGATTATAAGATACATGTTGGCATGAACGTACTGTCGAGGCGGACCCTTCGAGTCGTTGTAATTGCTTTCTCAAAGAATTTGACATAGTTTACTTACACAGCTATACCAGCCGCTCCAGTGAATCCGGCCCTGATGATATGTGCTACTGTCGAATCTGCATGATATCGGTGTCTGACGCAAGTAATCTCGGATGTGTGACGTCAGATCTGGTAATTGTCCATACTCCTGAATGCGCGATGGGCAAGCTTGGTTAGTCTCAAATTTACTCTCTAGACTTTGTTCAAATAGTTCAGTAATATCTTGACTGTCCCCGTCCAAGGGGGAAAGATAACCTGCGCAGAGGACTGCATAGATGAAGAGCTAGTAGTTGCAGTTTTCAGTTTGAAGGACAACAACGCAAAAATTTGATAGGAAACTGTATGTCGCTCATGTACATCACATTCAGCAGTATGTCACTGGATGAGAAAAGACACATCGAAGAAGCTATCTAGTGAATCGGCCCGTGCTTCACGCCACGTACCCTGGGACTAAATATCTTGCCCCAGAGCAATCGTCACTCTCGGTAATTGTCTGTTGTAGCAGAATACACTGAGCTCCCGTGCATAAATTCAACTCGTGAAGACATATGTACACTCCGCTGCATTGTAGTTTCCTGCAAATAAGTCACACGGAAGAAACAAAATGGCAAATGTATAAGCTTGCACACCAATACTAAGGAATCTCAGTGCGCTTGGAATGACAGCGGTAACTAAAAGAACGGTCCGATCGACACTCACAATCCCTAATCCTCTTCCATCCGCTCTTCAGTACCGCCTTCCTGTCTTGCTTGTTCAGCTATAGCAGCTAGGAACGCGCCAACACCCATCGCAGCATTCTCCGGAAGACCAAGGCTCCTCACGAATTCACCAAGGGCACCCGTGCGAAGCGCTCGATCAAGCTGTGCCACAGCCAAACGGAAAGGTGGAGAATTAGTCGTGCGCTGTAATATTTCTACTGCCTGTTGCGGCGTAGCGTCTGACGATGGGATAAGTTCGGGTGGAAGATAAGGGAAGAGTGATGAGAGGAGTTCAGGGTGTGATTGGAAAAGTTGAAGCAAATTTTGTGAGGATAAGACGTCTGTCAACCAAAGTTCTGTGGATTTTGTTAACGATGATGTAGTCTGATTGAGAAAATGCGGATACCATCTTCACTCGTGAAGCCAGTCATAGAGCTAACAATTCCACGAAGTTGCGCGAGTTGTTCTGGGGTAGTACCCGCTGGCGTGGAATTACTGGGCGCTGGAACGATTGGCTGTCTATGTATCAAAATGTACATATAATGAATTCGCCCACTATGCTGCAGGTGAAGGGATGACCTACACAGTTGAGGGTGGAGAGATGGATGCACCAGTAGCAGATGTAGAGGCTTCCGAAGCTGGATAAACGTTGCGCGCATCCCAGATAGCGATAATATTGGGATCAGCTAGCGTCCTATTCAAATTGGTCACGAATTCTTCATCGCGGCGTGTTGAAGCATCCTGCAAGACCATTAAATATATACCAAACCAAATTGGTGGAATAAACAGACCTGTAGCCAGAACTGACATAGAGGAAGCGAAGTTAGTCAATGAAACACCAAAAGGTTGCAGTGAGATACATACGAAATGTTTTTGATCGGAGCTCTCGAATTTAAGGACATAGGTCCTGCCCCAACTACTTTGGGGAACCTTTTCCAACTTTGCATCACCGGGAAACAATATTAAATCCTCGCCCACTTCCCCTGTCGTTCGGTCTTTCCACATGAAGTGTATGAGACCTTCCTCATTGGTCAAGACAATCGCGCCTTTGGTGGGGGAGGCATCGACGAAGTTGGTTCCAGCGCGCCGAAAAGCACGACCAGCCTTGAAGGCAAGGATGGTTCGGCCACTAGTACTAGTGAGATCGACCGACATTATAAACGCTATCAAACTGCTGCAAGTGTTCGAACGACGCGTATGCACGTCGGAGTTTGGAAATAACCGCCAAAGATGCCGGACTACTTACTGAATTCATCCTTCTCAACTCCTTCAGCACGCCAGGCACAGCTGCTACAGAGTTGCAGACTTGCAGTTATAACTTATAATGCGCTTTGGATATCTATGCCACCAGCCTGGCACTTGCACCACTTTGAATACCGAATTTCGCCAAGCGCCTCGAGATAATCGAGTTCCAACTTAAACCTATCTAAAAGCACTCGTCATCGTCACAATCGCCTACAAGCAATTGGCGGCGGTCATTGCGCTTGGCCGCAACGTCTCAGTACTGGCAATAGCTTGGGATTTTATCCGGGCAGCCATACTGTACTCAACTCCCCATTGTTCTCCTCAAGGTCTGCGAAGTCAGCATAGGTTTTGCTACACAATGTCTTTTCCTTCGATGATTATCGGATCTCGTCAGACCATTCCATCCACTACCCATGCAGATTTGAGTGAGAAGCAATCTATCCATATATATACTAGCGTCGATAGGATCCAACAATAAACCGGGTTGCATAATCGATGGCGCTTTACTACTTCGTGATTATAAGGATGGTTGCATCGTATACGGTTTACTAACCCACTGCTCGGATCATGGCCCCTGTAGTTGATAGTTGCCTTGCGATTCTCGCTGTCTTACCTGCTTCCTTTGTTGTCATCACATACCTCAAGCGGTTCATCAGGAATAGACGAAACAAACCTCGTCTTCCTCCTGGCCCAGCGCCGCTCCCACTGTTAGGAAACGTCTTATCTATCAACACCAAGGAGCCTTGGTTGACTTATACCGAATGGGCTGCTACTTATGGTACGTGATCAGATAGTACTATTGTGCATGTGTGGTGCGGACCATCATATCAGGAGACTTGCTTTTCGTGCGACTTCTAGGCCAGGAAGTCGTGGTGATCAATTCCCAGCATGTTGCGGAAGCTTTGCTGGACAAGCGTGCTCGCATTTACTGCGATCGACCATACCTAGCTACACTTAAGCCGTGCGTTCTTCTGACATTCTTCCATACAACCATGATGAAGTATAGGCAGGTATGGTTGGTCGGTCAACTTTGGATTCGCAAACTACAGTGACGAATGGCGTCTTTGTCGAAGACTCTTCCACCAAACTTTCCGTCCCGAATCCGCGCTCAAGTTTCGTCCAATGCAGATCAAGCGGGCTCATGAGATGATCGTCAATCTAATCGATGACCCTCAACATTATCATTCTCACTTCGCAACGTCAGTCAATGTGTCTGTTAACATCGAATCATCATCAACCTATTCATAGATTCTCGTCATCAGTCGCGATGTCGGTGATATACGACTACCAAACCAGTCCTCGTGATGATCCTCTGGTTCGAATCGTAGAAAACGCGGTAGCTATTGGCTTTCAGGTGATAATCCCAGAGAGAGCGATCTTACTCAAAACCTTCCCCTTCTGTGAGCTCAGCTCTTCTCTCATGAAAATAGCTGACATTCTGTACTCTGATGCAGTACTGAAGTTACCTGACTGGTGTTGGGGATCCTCGATCAAACGCGAGGCTCAAGCTTCGACCAACCATATGACTGAAATGACGGAGGTACCATTTCTATATACGAAGCAGCATATGGTGGGTATCTCTCTTTTAATGTTGGTTCTGTCTCAGCTATTAACCGTATGATCGTCGAGGCCGAAAACTTGGCCCTTGGTCAGTTTTCGATGGTGGCAGAAAATCTTCAAAGAATCGAGAAGCAAGATCAGATATCCAGACCATTGTTTGAGGCTGCCTTAAAGAAAGCGGCTACTACTGGTATTACAGGTTCGTCATCTTTTTACAAGGGGCGGTATATCTCTCACTGATACATATCTATTCAGGTTCATACGAGACGGTTAGCAGATGTCTGAACCATATCGTCAACTCCTGAATTTCTTTACAGACTACTTCAGTCTTGATGGCCTTTGCTCTCGCCATGGTGTCTTACCCAGATGTTCAAAAACGCGCACAGGCGGAGATCGACTCAGTGGTCGGCCAAGATCGCTTGCCTGCTTTTGAAGACAGAGTGTCACTACCATACGTTGAATCAGTTCTGCGGGAGACTTTGCGATGGCACCCTGTCGGACCCACTGGTAACCTTCTTCGCTGAGGAATCAAGCCTGCACTGAAGATATTATAGTGCCACGTGCCACCTCGAGTGATGATATATATGACGGCTACTTCATTCCAAAAGGTCTGCCATCTTCATCTCATGACCAAATCATCGGTAACATGATACATCAGGAACGGCTGTCCTATGCAACCTATGGTCAATTCATTCTCTTCAGGTTTCGAGATACTGATGTTATATCGCAGGGGCATCTCACGGGATGAAAAGCGGTACCCCGACGCATCTGTGTTTATACCGGAGAGGTTTATAGACGCCAATGGTGCACTGACGGACGATAACCCAGCTGAATACGTGTTTGGCTTTGGCCGACGTAGATGTCCAGGTAGGTTGAGTTATTTTATTTTCGTATTGCATGCGATGAATTAATACATTCTTTGATCAGGTCGGCATGCTGCTGATGCCTCTCTATGGTCTGCTATCGTTACTATGCTGGCCACAATGGAATTTTCTCTTGCCAAAGATAGCCAAGGCAAAGTGATTGAATTCACTCCCCAATTCACGACGGGATTCATTCAGTACTTGTTTTTCTTTGTCAATTCTTCCCGTCACTCATATTTTCACCGCTTTAGTGCCGTTATGGTCTTTCCCTGCAGTATTTCGCCACGTCCTCATGTTCATTCAGGACTTGTGGGTATGGGAGAGTAAGGCATACAGTGAACGACTTGTCATCGTCCTTTTCTATGTTCTGACTCAGGCCAGCTCTCAACCAGTCTCCTATATGCTCTTCCAGTGCTCTCAGTGTACTTATATCTGACACGCCAGTTTTTCCAGTTCGAGTTGCCCCGGCACACACCTTGTTCAAGCAGTTTTTCTTTGTCTATCCTCAGTTTCATATTTTATGTTTGAAAATACAGGAAAATGATGCTTTTCAGTGGGTGCGCCTTATAGGACATTGTAAGAGTGCATCTTCTTAAGCTTAACGTTGGTTTGTCTTCAAATATGATGAAATATCAATCATGAACCAACTTAAATTCTGGTGTCTTTGGTTTGCTGGGCAAGATGAGGATGTAATATAGAATTATCGCTATCAATGAGAGGAACATATATGTAGAGATTAAGATATTTAGTGCCTATGTATGAGGTGGAATTGCAAGCTAGGAGAAGAAGAGAGAATCCAGAATGCAGCGGAAATCACTGAAGAAAGAAGGTGAAGGCCTTGCCAATAGCGGTCTCCCAGGGAAGAACGGGAGCGGTGCATTGGCGTTATTATAAGGGTTTAATATTATGGGCAGGATGCAAAGAGATGGTGATGCTCACAGGCACTATTAGTGTTGCAAAAAGTGATAGAGGATGCTGTCACTGGCGAGAACAGGATTGTCAATGGCTATAAATAACGTCAGTTGTGAATATATATAGCAAATATATTAGCACCTGCTTCTTCGAAATGTCCTCCGCAAATCGTGACCAGTTGACCACCCATTACAACTTGTTCATCACTGAATTGACCTGAGATGCAATCTCGTGCCACCTTTCAACATGGATCCTGCAAACTACACCTACCTTTCACCAAACTAAAGAAAACGTTCAACGAAGATGTCATTCTGTGTCATCAACAAGACCAGGCCGCCCTGCCAGCTTTGGTCTTTCTACTTGCTCGGGTCACTCATTCAGCATTGGTAGAACAGTGGCATTTCTACTGTCAGGAGTCCCAACCCCAGGCCGATGTTGTTCAAGCTTGTGGACGTTCAATGGTCTTCCCACTTTGTCCTCAGCTATTGGCTCTCTCTCGAACTTCTAGCATGGTTGTACAGGCAGAACATCTCTAGTTATTTCATGCTTGCTTTGCTGTATTTCCTGATTGAGTTGTGCCTTCGTCTACAGGTTCGTCCTGCCCATGGCTTGGGGCAGGAGTCTCCTCAACATTCACTTGATCTCCACATTTGTCTCTTATGACTAATCCGACAAGACCATCTGTAACCTCTGCCCAACTCAGGGAAGGCCTATCTTCTGTTCACATCACCCAAGCTTCACTCTATCCTTTTTCTAGTTCACTTACCTACACTAGAGCCCGAAGTAGTCCATGACGGGTATACAAGGACAAAAAGTAAAACATTCTGGCACATCCAAGCTTGTTCAAGTTGGTGATGGGAACATCTTTATGTCCTTCCTCCCATTCAAGATGTGGGAATGGGGACCAAGATATTCTGCTCCACTATTTAGTCCTCTGCTAGTTCCATGCAGTTAAAAGGCCTGCTTCTTCGGTTGGGTATCTACCCACGCACTTTTCTAACCATGTTTCCTTCAGTTGATGGTCGCCTTGCTATCCTTGCTGTCTTACCTGCTTCTGTTGTTGTCATCACATACCTCAAGAGGTTTATTAGGAACTGACAGAACAAACTTCCCCCTGGCCCCGTGCCACTCCCACTGTTGGGAAACATCTTGTCTCTTGACGCCAAGGCGCCATGGTTAACTTACACCGAATGGGCTGCTGCTTATGGTACGTGGTCAGATAGTACCATGATGCATATATGGTGCAAATCATCATACCAGGAGACTTGTTTTTCATGCGACTTCTAGGCCAGGAAGTTGTGGTAATCAATTCTCAGCACATTGCAGAAACCTTGTTGGACAAGCATTCTTGCATTTACTCCGATCGACCACACTTAGCCACAGTCGAGCCGTGCGTTCTTCTAACATTCTTCCATTTGATCATTATGGAATACAAGCAGGTTTGGTTGGTTGGTTGTCTTTGCATTCGTAGGCTATGGCGACAAATGGCATCTCTCCTGACGACTCTTCCACCAAACTTTCCGTTTCGACTCTGCACTCAAGTTTCATCCAATGCAGATCAAACAGGCTCGTGAGATGATTGTCAATCTAATTGATGACCCTCAACATTACCATTCTCACTTTGCAACGTCAGTCTATGTGTTTGCAATCATCGAATGATTATTAACCTGTTCACAGATTCTCGTCATCAGTTGCAATGTCAGCGACCTATGGCTACCAAACCAGTCCTCATGATGATCCTCTGGTTTGAATCGTAGAGAATGCACTGGCTCTTGGCCTCAAGGTGGTGACCCCAGAGAGAGCATTATTGCTCAAAACCTTCCCTTTCTGTAAGCTCGTCTCTTTTCCTCATGAAAATAGCTGACCTTCTGTATTCTGCAGTACTGAAGTTACCTGACTGGTGCTGGGGATCCTCAATCAAACGCGATGCTCGAACATCAGCCAATCGCATGAGAGAAATGACCAACGTGCTGTTCCAATATGCGCAAGACCATATGGTGGGCATCTTTCATTTTTAGATATAGTGGCTCTGTCCCAGCTATTAATCACATGATTGTCAAGGTTGAAAACTCGGCACTCGGTCAGTTTTCGATGGTGGCAGAAAATCTTCAATGAATCGAGAAGCAAGATCAGACATCCCGATATTTGTTTGAGGGCGCCTTAAAGAAAGCAGCTACTACTGCTATTGTTGGTTTGTCATCTTTTCACAAGAGACGGTATACCTCTCATTGATACATATCTATTCAGGTTCATATGAGTCGGTTAGCGGATGTCCGAACCATATTGTCAACTCCTAAATTTCTTTGCAGACCACTTCAATCTTGATGATTTTTGCTCTCACCATGGTATTGTATCCAGATGTTCAGAGACGCACACAAGCAGAGATCAACTCAGTGGTTGGCCGAGATCGCTTACCTACCTTCGAAGACCGAACATCACTACCATATGTTGAATCAGTTCTGCGTGAGACTTTGCGATGGCAGCCTGTCGGACCCCTCAGTAATCTTTCTTGCTGTGTTATTTTGCCTTTGCTGAAGGTGTTGTTGTAGGCATCCCACATGTCACCACAAGTGATGATACATATGATGATTATTTCATACCGAAAGGTCTGTTATTCTTATTCATTGAGTACATCAATTGTAATATTGTACATCAGGAACAGTTGTCATGTACAACATATGGTCAGACAATTCCTCACTGGTTTTCCAAATACTGATGTTATATTCATATTGCAGGGGTATTTCACGGGATGAAAAGCGATACCCCGAAGCATCTCGTTTTATGCCAGAGAGATTCCTAGATGTCAATGGCACATTAACAGATGATAACCCTACTGGATATGTTTTTGGCTTTGGCCGGCGTGCATGCCCAGGTGGGCTGAGTTGTTTCATCACCGTATGGAGCTGATTCATTCTTTCAGGCCGATATGCTGCTGATGCCTCTTTATGGTCTGCTATTGTTACTATGTTAGCTATGGTGGAATTTTCTTTTGCCAAAGATGATCAGGGCAAAGTGATCGAATTCACACCCCAATTCACGACAGGACTCACCTGGTACTTGGTTTTCTGTATCATTCCATCTTCCCGTCACTAACAGTTCTGTCACTTTAGCTCCCCTATGGTCTTCCCTTGCAATATCTCATCACGCTCTTGTGCCAAATTGGAACTTGTGAATGTTTTCCAAACAGAAGTATGAAATGTTATCAGGTGAATGGGTCGTATATGTATATCTTCCTTTCTTGGGTCCACACTGCCAATCTGTCCAACATCTTTTTGTTGGCTCCATTTTCTGCACGTGGCATGTATGACTTGAAATATGTACAATGTAGCATGGACTTCAACCACCCACTTGCGTGCGCACGAGTCGCTGGACACGCCAGCACTGCATTCTGGAAAGGACAAGGACAACTGAGATGATGATCATGCCTGCTGGGCTACACGCGACTAGCTACAACCAAAGTCCCTCGGGGACTGCTGAGCCCCTTGGCACCCCTGCCCCTTGCTCTGCTGTCTTCCGCCGGCCTGTCTCTGCTCTGCTCCTGTGCCCGACACGTCTACACCTGACAAGGTGTACCACTACATCTGTCCCCCCCAAAAAAATGCAACACTCCAGGGGCGCCTAATATACTACTCGTTGGCTTCGAGATCTTCTGCAAGTTCTAGTTCTTTGTCTAGCGCTCTCTGCAAATCTTGCAACCCCCCTTCGTGTTCTTCTTCGTCTTCGATACCTGGACTGTTCAATGTCTCTTGCAGCGTTGCAAGTGTGGTGCTGTTTCTTGGTATGAGTCTGCGAAGGCGTCTTGCATGGAGTTACCCACTGAGTGGGAATCCTTCCAGGGTGGCCAATGTGTAGGAGTTGCCAACTTTGGTAACAACATGTCGTGGAGCTGACCATTGTGACTGTAGCTTGTGCACTGATGCCATGGTGAAGTCTAATGCATTAGCATAGACTTGAACTAACTGTCCTTCATTGAATATTACTTCACCTGTATATGACTTGAGAACTTTCCTGTTGAACATAGCCTTTCCCTGTGCTGTATGAGCAACTGTATGATCTGCTCCATTGAGGTGTTGTTGATCCACATAGGCCATATATATTTTAACCTCTGTTTTGCTTGGCTCTATCACTGCATCGTCTATTGGTGTAGGAATGGTGTTGATGATAAGGCCTAGCACATCAGGAAAAATGTCCTTCTCAAATTGGATGAAATATGATGCAACTTGTGTGAATCTGCGAGAATTTGATGGATTATTTTAGTCCCTTGAGAATTTTCAACAATTACAGTGACTTGCAAAACCATTACAATGTTTGGTACTTTTTAGTGTACACATTATTGTGCCTGTATGCATGGAAATCACACTTTAT
>MU172276.1:303251-313754 GCA_016695485.1 Suillus hirtellus | reverse complement strand
TATATGTCTTGTAGTACCTCAGTCTGAATATCATATTAGTCCTTGCACTAGATCTCAGCCTAAGTCTTCATATCAAATCTAGTCTTCCAACTTAGTCAGTATCTACCTCAGGCCTAGGGAGAAATTCCCTAGGCCAGAGTTCTGATCCTCTGATCCTCCGCTCCTCCGCTCCTCCGCTCCTCCGCTCCTCCGCTCCTCCGCTCCTCCGCTCCTCTGCTCCTCCGCTCATCCACCCATCTGATCCTCCAAAGTTTCCGGAAGTCTATCCGGATCTTTCCCGCGGTCCTCCGGACCTATTCTGCTTCGGACTTCGTCCTTGCAGCCATTCCCCTGTTTGCTTCTACTCAGGACAAGTCCTGAGTAGCCATTATACGTATCTGTATTAGGACACAACCTCATTGTAATTTCCGGAAGTTCCTCCGGAACTTTCCCACACTCATCCAGAAGTTACTTGCACCCATCCGGAAAGTCCTTCTGAAGTTTCCCGCGCCTTCAGATGTCCTTCGGACATCTTCGGATGCCTTCGGACTTTCCTCGGACACCCATCTGAAATTAAGGGCACATACTCAGGTAAGGGGCGCAGTGCACGAGCTGAAGCCAAGCCTCTCAGAATCAGTCCTACCCTTTGTGCATGGTCTTAACAGATACAAGATGTGTTTCTTACCTGCCAGATACCATTCTAAGTGTGTGTGTAGCTCAGTAGCATCTGAGGGTTGCATACTATAATGTCTTGGAAAGAAATCAATGTGCTTCCTGAAAAAAAATTGTGTCAGTATCCTAGAAGTCTCTTTTCTACCTCATCAACATGTTCTAACCAAAATTGTGCCTCCAGCTCAAGCCCTGACACCACAATGGAATTATCAGTATAATTGGAACACGTTCATTGGGGAATAAAACTTGCTCTTGTGGTTCCACTCTCTCACAAAGGCACATTCCTGGAATAGCAGGTCGGTGTTAAAATCCTCAAACCAAGCAATGATGCGGGCATCTGGGACCATGCAATAGTATTCATAGTAGTCTCTGTCTTCTCTTGTAACAGGTTTTACAACAATATACCATGTTTCTTCCTGCAATCTCCTGTGAGCTGCACTTATCCAATTTTGAAGATTTTTCAATTGATTAGGCATGTATTTTGTCACATTGCTTCCTATATATGTTTTCTGTCTCATTGTGAGATATGCGAAAGACAAGAATTACCAATGAATATTTACCTACCATTGAGACATTAAAATAATACAATACTCCTGAAGGATGCACGATTCCTTCCCAGACACTGTAGCTGTGTTTCCTTCAGGAATGACGCATTCAGTTCAGTTTAGTAGGACAAGGACTAGCTCAACCCACCTGAAGCCAACAACCTGTTTACACTTTGTCGAGTAGTCAGGGCCAAACACAGAATCACTAGTATTGTGAATAAAAAAAATTAGCAATGTCCATGACAGGCCCAGGTGCTCCAAGTCGGACTGTCACTGTGACTGTGCTGCAGTGAACTGGCACTACATCATTGTAACTGACCTAGTACTAGTACTAGTAGTCATGCTGATTCAAGTTAAATGACTTACTGCATCACAGCTTTTGAATACATTTGCAACCTTGATGGCCATGAGGGTATGCCTAGTTTTAATAAGTCAGCATCTGTAGGAGTACTGTGAGGCTGGCTCAGAGTTGTTTCCATTTGATTGATGTTCAACTGGGGCATATTGACATGGTGTAGAAACAACAATACAGAGAGGAACAAATGAAGCTTCTGACTGTATCTGTAAGTGTTATTAGGTCACACATTGCCTAGTCTGCATTACTTGAGGAGACAAGTGTGTTAGACCCTAAAGGGAAGTGAGTGCAGTGAAGATCTAGAGGTACATGCTGAAGCGAAGCACAAGAAAGCACAGGTGCGCATATATTAGTGCGAAGCGTGGGAAAGTGTGCATGCATATGCAGAAACAATAGAGAGGTTAGATTTAAGTGATAATATGATGCAATATAAGAGAAGAGAGATGTGAAGTGTAGACAAATAGAGTTCTACTATATTCTGCTAGGTAGTAGGTAAGTAGTAAGTAGTCAGTTGAAGGAAAAAAGTAAGGTCCATAATAGTATGTACTGCTGGCATTTATATAGCGTGCCTAAGTGCGGTCATGCAGAACTGAAGCACTACCAAGTAGGTATGTAAAGATATATATGAGTGAGAAACCATGATAAAAATAAAGGTGGAATGGTATGCTAATAAAAGAAATGGAAATATATGCACTAGAGGGCTTGGTGGACAGTGGATGGATGCTTCTAGATGGCTGGCGCTATAGGGCGCTCAAGTGCAGGATTGTGCATGTGCACGTATACATTGTGAAGCGTGGGAATGGTGCGTGCATGGCACACATTGCGCAGGAAAGCTGTGCCTCATATAGAGATAGCTGCGGGTAGTGCACAGAGTGACACTACAAGTTCATGCTATGTACTTGCTAGTGTAAAGCACCATATCAGACCATGAGACGCACGAGTCTCTACAACGGCTAGTCATGGTGACCTGACCTATACCATTAATATACATACCTATACCTTTGTGTAGTCATAGTGCTATCCCTTTATGCAGTATAAAGGCTGAGACCATGATGAGTCACAAGTAGTTAGTTGCTGGTCACAAACATATTCAATGTTTTGAACAAGAATTGCCCCTAATGGACTGACTCTAGTTGGATTGGGTGATGCTTGCAGGGGTGCACCCACCCCACAAAATATATAAGATTGTCATCAAGTATGCATTCATGGTGTGTTACAGTACCAGTACTTTTATTAATACATATGACATTATAGCCTCATCATCTACAAAGCAGATATATACATCTATTGCATCAGTGATCATATACTAAAATTGTTACATAGGTGGTTTTCCTCCTTGAACTCTCAGCATCTCCATTTTCTCTCCACCCAGTTAGCTGGCTTTTTGTCCAAGAGGATCACATCATCATCCCCTTCTTCCTCTCGCTTTCTCTTTCTTAGGTCCTCTGGATTCCTGTCGATCCATTCAGCTGGCTTGTGCTCCAAGATGATCACATCATTGGAGGAGTCTGATGATTCTGTCTCACTGCCAGATGCTTCTGACTCAGTGCCAGATGCCTCTGATTGGGTGTTAGAGTTGTTGGTAATGTCTTGTTCATCTAATGGTTTACCAACTGATGTATGAATACATGAGTACCATCTAAGAATAAGTAAAAAAATATCACTTACCAAAGCTGCATAGCTGTTGACATGCTATACATGCTTCCCCTGTTCATTCCCAGCAAATGTTCCTTATGCCCCTGCAGTAGTCGCAGTGCGGGTGCATAAGGTGAATCGGGCGCATTATGCTGTGATGCCTTGGAGGAGGTGCTAAGAATTATGTCGGCAACAATCATTTATATATGAGATGTATAAGTAATGACAGTGCTGACCTGGCAATAAGGAACACATATCGCTGCATCTCTCACATGCAAATGCAGTGGAATATGAATAGCATTGTTGGTTTTGAGCTACATAGGATTGGCATCCTGGGTCTCTCAACCTCAACTTAGGTCCTGGAAACATGGATGAGAATGAAGATGGTTGTTTTGGAATGGAAATTAGGAAGATGGTTTAAATGATGTGCAGGAAAATATCAATGTCCACTGTGGCTGTTCACAAATTCAACTATTGTATGTTCTCACCCACAAATATCCACATAGACTGTTACAGAATCAGCGTTCTTTATCAATTGTATATCACAAATTTCTCCTGGACATTCAGATTTATTATTGTTTCATTCTAATCATCAATACTGTGCACCTGTCTGTGCTGGGTCCACACCTAATCTTTGGGGTTCGAGAGTATGATGCAAACCTCATGACCGACTCACATGCAGCAATCGCTATGACTTCAATGTCTGTCCAGGAGCAGGTCCACATGGTCGCATGACAAGGAGATGCACAAGGTTGCCGAAAATACAATGTTGAGTTTTCTTAAATGAATATATTATTCAGCCCTCACAGTAGCTCAAATGCGCAGATGATGTCTCCTCACTAATCCGTACTTTATTCTTAGTATCATCCCAAACAAGCAATAGAGTCAGACTGTGATCCTATGTCGGTACAGTCGACTGACCAATCTTGGCTGTTCTCAAATCGCATGACCTTGATGTTGTCAGTTGGATCCATGGACCTGAAGCGTGCACCAGACTGCTTGCTGCCTCCCTCACCAGTGGTTACATGTGAAGTCTTGCTGTGCGCACAAGTTGTAAGTCATTACTTTTTTCCATATAATGTGTTCTCACAATACTGCAGGTGAATTTTCCGCAAGTAGAGAACAGCTGCAAACGCAGTTCCTTAGAGTTCGGTGTTGAATTATATATTGTCAACATGTCTCACTTCCAGAAGGCTCAGCCAGTCCTTGATTGACATGAAGTCACATGGGGAACGATTTTCAAACTTGCATGAGGTGTCACTCATGGCATGTGGACATTCCAAGACATGATGGAGCACCGTCTATGAAAACTCAAAAGTATGAATGCTCAAGCTGCCTGGAAAATCACTCGTTTTTTCTCGTCTTAAGTTATATACACTGTGAGCGTGATTCAGCATCAGAAATTCAATTTCCTTTGAGTCCATCTAGATTTGCTCTTGTTTGTGTTTCACAATGAATACAGGATTTATCAGTGCATCCCTTCTCTTCAACTTTCTTCATTGACAGTGTCTTCTCCAAGTCTACCGATGGTTATTTTTGTCCTCGAGCACTTAGGTTCAGAATTTTGTATCGTAATTAGGCAAACATCAGTTCCAAGGTTGTGTTGGTGGTCGTGAATGTGTGTTTCCAATACTATCATCCAAATTTATTGTGTACATCATCATTAGGTTGTGTCACTCTTAAGTATGTACATTGGTCATACATCTGTACAATATAAACATACATCTGTCATTGGACCCTTGGTCCGAGCAATGGATATAGTTCAACATGAATGACATTCCAGATCCTTGTTAATGTTATTATGATTGGTGTATGCATTTGCTATAGCAGTCAGTGATAGGCAATGATGCCCCTCTGTATTTATTAGCTTAGGATGGTCTATTTGGGATGGTTGAAATAAAATGCTTACTGTTTTGAGGCATCAGGAGCTCGACCAGACCCTCTGCTAACTGCCACATCAGCATGTGACCCTGACCAAGCATAGCCCAGTTTGTGAGCTGGATGGGCAGCAGGATGATCCGATGGTCGACTATTCCATGCTGTTCAAGAAACTGTTCCACAACATTGTGCAGATCTTTCACACAAAATGCCAGTAATTGTATGCATGGATTACAACTGAGGCAAATGATTCTGAGAGGGTCACAACTTCCTAATTTCAGGACTGCACAGACATGTGTCAATGAATCAATACATTCTAAGCCTTTGCATGAATTGTGAAGCATACAATGATCATGGGTGTCAAGATGGGTCAATGATTTGAACATATTTGATGTACCAATTGATGATGTGACGTCGATTTCCATTGCAAGCTGCAATGACTTCAGCGGGAGGTTATCCATGGCTTGCAATAACAAGGATCAATCTGTGGTGGGTGTTTGTATCGAAACCACTACAACGAGGCAATTGATGTGATTGCAAAGTGAGAGAATGTCGACTAAGGTGGGTATTCCAATTGAGCCAACAAGAAATAATGATTTAATGTATTCTTGGGCAAAATTGATGTTTAGGGGTCGCAGGCGAAGACATTTGAGAAATTGCTTGACAGATGTGTCATGATACAGCACAATCCTTTCATACAGCAACCTTTCAATCCTTTCCCATAATGAAATCATTAGGAGGCCACCTATGAATTATTGCATCAAATAATACTCACCATGGATATGTGCATTTAGATATCCTCAGATTACTTGCAGCAAAATGTCTGTTACACATCACAAGAGCCAAGATGTACTGCTGGATCTCCAGTGGTAGAGCAGTGCTTCAGGACATTGATGGTGATGGATCAGATGTAGAAGCACCACTCACAATTGATATGGACACATGACAATTTATGATTACATAATTTGTTATTCAGTTCTTCTGGACTGCGTGTTTGTGCTTTGATATCAGGTAGATATTCATCATGGCCAAAATACATTCATAACACCAAAAAGGCCTCAGTGTGAAGTACAATGCAATATTGTCTATATTGACTCTGAAATTCATGACAAGACAAGACAGGTTACCCAAGGATGAGACAAACATGCAGAAGCAACATCAGAATACGAACAATTCTGCACCAAACAAAGACAAGGAAGCACGAACCATGTAAAGACATATAAGCAGAACACAGCCAACCAGAGAACAATTATCACAATGGGACTGGTCATGCACAAGGGGAGAAAAGTCCAAATATGAACAATAATGCATGAGACAGGGATAACTAATGGATCTTCATAAATTTGTATTGTGTGGCAGCGTCTTCATACCCTTCCATGCTAAGGAAGGGAACATGTGCCTTTTTGAAACGAACCAGAGCATTGATAGTTGGACTAACCTTAATTAAATACCACACCTGGCACTTAAATATACAATGATTGTTTATTTTGCTATTTGAATGTCTCTTATATCCTTCCAGCGGACAAGGACTGACCTGTGACCATCCTCTGGCATAATTTTTTCTACTTGTGAGCTTAATGTGATTGTTGACATGTGGAATATATTGTGAGTACTCAAATTATGCTTGGCTTTCTGTCTTTATAAATGATGTTAGCATATGTATTCATAATCCAAGTCCAGTCATTGGGTTCACCATGTAAGATAAGATTTTTTGTAATTAAAATTTCCATGAACAACATGCATGCGTGTTTCTTACCAAACACCCTAGCTACATTTATTGCAAAATTAGAGCAATATTCACTGCATATCTTATACCTGCAATGCTAGCCATGATAATGTGTTCTCTGGGTTCATCACCATAGACAGGGCTCCATGCCATACACAACTTGTAAGTTATATTTACACAAACAACATGTGTGCATTTTGTTTTACCAAATGCACTAGCTACTGCTCACATCTTGTCATGTTCACTTTATTCAAAAGAAATATTTAGTACTTCTGGTTTTGAATCTCACCAGCCAACCACAACCCAATTGATCAGATCTACCATTGCACCTGCAGTACCTCCAGCTTTGAATCTCACAAGCCAACCACAGCACAATTTATCAGATCTACTACCATACCTTTGGTACCTCTTGGTTTTGAATCCTGTAAGCCAACAATAACCCAATTTATCAGATCTACAGCCTAATTTCATGCCTTCTTCAGATGTCATTTGACCTATGTCAACATTGGACTACATCCAACCACCACAGATGAGGTTCCTGCCATACACGATTGTTAAGTGAGATTTACATGAAAAACATGTGTGCGTCTTGTTTTTACCAAATACACTAGTCACATTTGTCGCTGAGAATGCGAGAAATACCCACCACATTGAAGTTGACTTAGACTCAGACACTTACATCTATGACTTGCACCTTTATGCTCAAGACACCAGCAATCTCTACCATAGGGGAATATTTATAGAATATATCTGTCATAAAACTCAAGATTTCTTTGTAGATCATGCCTGAAATGACTTGCCCTGCATGCAATAACAAACTTGCATCAATAACCGGCTATAGTCAGCACCTTGCTCAAAACAAAAATCCTGTTTGTCGAGCTCTCTATCTATCCACACAGGATTTCAATCCTCCCCCTACATCAGGGAAAAACACAGTGCCTATGGGAGCCTATATGGTATCTGTAGGTTGGGTAGCCTGTTAGTGTAAGTCCCGGATATGTAGGTAGGGTGTAGGACACACATGTATACAATATGCATGTTGTAGGATCCAATGGTCAGTAGGCCTGAAGGACCATAGACACATAGGCATTGATCATATGACATTTTATATTCCAGCAACCACAAAACATGAATAGTACTGGTACTAATACTCACACTCAGACACACGCCCAGGGGATGAAGGTACCTGTTCACAGACAGTTTTTGTGGTTGACTGAGTATATTTGTCTATGATTATATTTTAACATTTACTTAACATCTAATTGTGCTACAACTATGTGTCTAAGTTGTCATACGTAATATGTAATAGATTGTGGCATGGAAAGTATTACATGATGGCTCAAAATGTGGTTCAATTTCAACTTCCACTTCATATGTTCTCTTTCCATTTTACTTCCTTTATTCTCACATTACATTGTTGTAGCTCCTTATGGGGGCATAGAGCCATCGCTCTGACAGTATGTGAGTAGTGACACTTGTGTCTAGCACCTTTATGGGTGCATATGGCTGTCGTCAACAGTTGCACGACATGTCTGTTCTGTTTGCATTACTTCTGTAACATAGTCAGACTGCCACTATGCTTAACCGTTACACCAACAGGTGAAATACTGAAAGCTTAGCTGATGGTATATGTACTGATAATGAGAACTCAGGTAAGCCAGCATCCTTACAACTTCACTGTTGCATGTGTCCCATCTCCTTGTTGTAGCTCCTCATGGGAGTTTTGAGCTGTCTCTCTGGCATGGTATGGTGGGCAACTCTCGCACATAGCGCCTTTATGGGTGCCTGGCTGTTGTCAATGGTCGTGTGATGAGTCTGCTCTTTTTGTATCACTATTTGACATGTCACATATTCTTGCTGTTTCTGTCCTTACAACTTCACTGTTTTATGTGTCCCATCTCCTTGCCATAGCTCCTCATGGGAGTTTTAAGCTGTCTCTCTGGCATGGTATGGTGGGCAACTCTCGCACATAGCACCTTTATGGGTGCCTGGCTGTCGTCAATGGTCATGCGACAAGTTTGTCCTTTTCATATCACTATTTGACATGTCATATCTCCTTGCTGTGTCTTCCACATTCACGTCACTCTTGCATGTGTCCCATCTCCTTGCCATAGCTCCTCACAGGAGTTTTGAGCTGTCTCTCTGACATGGTATGGTGGGTGACCCTTGCACTTAGCGCCTTGATAGGCATCTGGCTGTTGTTGATAGTCATGCAATGCATCTGCTGTTCATATCACTCTTCAATATGTCCCATCTCCTTGCTGTGTCTGTGCTGTTCTTATCACTCTGTGACACGATCAATCTCCTTGCTGTGTCTATCGTGTTCGAATCACTTGCATGTGTCCCATATCCTTGCCTTAGTTCCTTATGGGGGTTTTGAGCTGTCACTCTGGCAATGCATAATGAGTGACTCTGGTGCTTAGCACCTTTATAGGCATCTGGCTGTTGTCAACGGTTGCATGATGTGTCTGTGCTATTCGTATCACCATCTGACACATTCCATACTGTCCAGCTCTTGCCGGAGGTTATGCAATATGTAAGTGTGTTCATTTTTGTATGGCCCTTTTGCACATCCCAACATCCATGTTGCTTCTTGCATGGGCTTCAAGTTGTTGCCCTGGTAGACTGTGATGGTAGATGCATCTGTCCCACCAGGGAATCTTGTATTTATCTCGCTTCAAATGCGCTACATAGTAATGTGTCCCTCTGGATATGTGGTGTCTGGCACAAGAGCAAAGAGTCTATTGTCATGTGACACATGGTTACAAAGCAAGTGATTAAGAGATGCTAACCCAGTTAACTATAACACTTCAAATGCCACTTTAATAAACTGTGTGATACACAATGTAAATGTGCAATACACACCAAGTGCATGATACACACCGTCAAGTGCTATATATACAGTGACTTGCAAAACTGTTACAATGTTTGGTACTTTTTCAGTGTACAAATTATGGCGCCTGTATGCGTGGGAATCACACTTTATGTTGGTGAGAGATATTGGAGGGCCAACCCCTGGCTACACGTGGACACCTGGGTCACGTGATTTGGCCCAGGGGATGTGAAGATATGGCTATTTTAAGACAAGGATACCATTGTAATAGTTTTGCAACTATTGATATGGATAGTAGGATCTCAGTCAAATAAAAGGATAGTTGCTGTTACTTGTTAATATAATTAGAGATATACATAAAAACATTATGTCTGAGTTTGAAATTAGTCCCACACTTCTTTGTTCTCAACCATTACCACCATGAGATCTCTCTCTACCACTCAAAAGAATACCATCCTCTCTCAGCTTGATGCTGGTCATTCTATCCACTCTATTGCCTCTACAACTGGTATCAGCACTGCTACTATCTCCAGACTTTGTTCCAAGGAGTGTTCTTCCTTACAAAAGTCCACTGGTGGTCATCCAGCCAAGCTTTCCTCTGCCAATATTTGCCATGCTATCCATCTCATCTCCACTCAGAAGGCAGAAACTGCTGTTCAAGTGACCAAATCTCTTTCAAATATTATCAATCAACCTCTTCATCCAAGTACCACTGGCTGCTACCTCAAAAAAGCTGGAATGAAGGCTGTAGTCAAGTCCAAACACCCTCTACTGTCTGCCAAACATCACAAAGCCCGCTTAGATTTTGCCTATGCTCATAGAGATTGGACTTTGGAGGACTGGAAGTTGGTCATATGGTCTGATGAAACCAAGATTAATC
>MU172276.1:263112-302656 GCA_016695485.1 Suillus hirtellus | reverse complement strand
TGGGCCAAATCACGTAACCCAAGTGTCTATGTGTAGCCAAGGGTTGGCTCTCCAATATCTCTCACCAACATAAAGTGTGAGTTCCATGCATACAGGCACAGTAATGTGTACACTAAAAAAGTACCAAACATTGTAATGGTTTTGCAAGTCACTGTACATGATATCACAAAAGGCCCCTATCAACCAACAATTGTGACCACACCTATGTTCAAATTACATGTGTCATCTATTGTGTTCTGGTGTAAATTAAATATGTTTCATATGATATTGTGTGCTGATGTGGATAAAATAAGTCACAGCATCTCTGGAAAGATACTGTGGATCCCAGACTTTATGGGGTAGAGAGTGGGTTATTTTAGAGGAAAATGACCATGCACCTACAAGAAACCTGCAAGCGTGGGACCTTATTATTTCATTCGCACTCTCTGTGTACCACAGATTCTGCAGTAATTATATAATTTATATCAGCTGTTGCTTCACCCTGACCTCAGATGGCTTGTCAAAAAAGTGTTAAGTAGTAATTGGTGATCCTCAGGCCAGGCAAGCAGATCGGAAGGCAGGGGAAGGCAGGGTTCAAGTGTTATTTTTTAAAAAAGCCCCAGTAATGTGTCAACAAAGAAAGGAAAACAAATAATCACTGAAGACTGAATAACAGTGTTGTTGGCCAAGTCAGGGATTGGCATATGTGCTGCTACAATAAAATATGTTGCAACATTTCCAAACAAATACACTGTCTGATATAATTTATTGTGTTCTGGTGTAGAGTGAATTGATGTATTCAAACACACCTCCAGCCAAATACATTATGTCATTAAACATATTGAGTCAATGCATGGAATGAATACATGAATTGAACCACATCTGTGGCCAAATGCATTGTGTTATCTAATAAACTGTGTTCAGCTGTGATTTTTATGTGTAAATCGAACCATACAATTACTGGTATATATAAGACCATTCAACCTTGCCTTCTACCATCATCACCCCATCCCAAAAACATAAATATAAAACCAACCAAGTTTGCTCATCACACATCTCATCCCACAAATTATCCTTCTCATAACAAGTCTCCCTAAACACAAGTAAGTAACTCATTTTGTCACACAACCATTTTCATTTCAGACTCTAATTTCTAAATATAATACAGGATGCCAGCTGATCACCAACGGAGACAGAAACTGACAGCATTCGAAGTGTCTTTTCCTGAAGAAGCAGCTGAGGTCAAAAAGAACACCCTCACGGATGTCGCAGAACATGGGGAATGCTACAGGCCACTGTTTGGTGAACTAGTACCAGAGCACAAATACTTCTATGTCAAGCGTCATGATGATCAACAGAACGACAACACCCAGTACTTACTAACCGACTTCGCATTTTTCGATGTCTGGCAAAACATGGTTCCTCTTCCAGAACTAGATGGGCCTTTCAAACTTGGGTCTCCCTTCATCTTTGGGGCTGGTATGGCTTCCATCGAAGGCCACAAGCCTGTCTACATTCATATTGGACCGTTGAGACACTACAACATCAACCTCTCTGATGCTGACAGGTAAGTCTATTTTTTTTATAAAATTGATATTGAACACACTTGATATCTTAACAAATTCATGTACAGATCAATGATTGTAGAAAGCAAGAGAGCTATCTATTCTCTTGGAGTTCCCTCCAAGCAATACAGGATGGACTTTCAAAAAATATTTCTACCGCACCACATAATACAGCTCATTGTGGCATCTGCTAGAAAGCAGCCAGAACAGGCATATGAGGATTTCTTGAAGGATTTCTTGAAGATGAAGATAATTGGTGATACCCCCAATGAGGGCAACATTTGGGATTGCATAAGTCTAATTCAATTTCTTGTGTTACTGTGACCTTTTATTCATCTTATTTGTAGGTTCCATGACTGTCATATCCTGTATTCCAGACCCACATCTGATAATATTCCCATGCCTCATCCGGACCTTCAGATGTCCTATCCATGTCTCCAGTTCTCTATCCATCCAGATCCCTGCACCTTTGCACATCCACATCCCTTTACCTTTGCAGCTAGCCTGCATCATTCATCCTTTGTCCTATTGCCCTAATAATATATCTCACATATCCACACATCTCATCCGGACCACATCCAATCCAGTCCAATCTGATCCTATCTGACATATAGATACATTTCCTGTGCATATAACATTTACACAGCCTATCTGGTATTTCCTTCTTTCCATTGTTTCGGCTATATCTATTACTGGTATGCTTACTGATCCATTAACCTATGTTCATTTCTGACTCGCATTTGTTAACCTTTGCTTATGCTTCATATATAGCCTTGGACCTTTGCTTATTGATCTTTCCAATAGTCACTTAGTATATAAACTCTTGTATATGTCTTGTAGTACCTCAGTCTGAATATCATATTAGTCCTCGCACTAGATATCACTCTAAGTCCTCATATCAGTTCTAGTCTTCCAACTTAGTCAATATCCATCTCAGGACTAGGGAGGAATTCCCTAGGCCAGAGTTCTGATCCTCTGATCCTCTGCTCATCTGCTTATCCACTCATCCACCCATCTGATCCTCTGAAGTTTCCGGAAGTCTATCTGGATCTTCCCTGCAGTCCTCCGGACCTATTCTGCTTCAGACTTTGCCCTTGCAGCCATTCCTCTGTTTGCTTCTACTCAGGACAAGTCCTGAGTAGCCATTATACATATCTGTATTAGGACAAAACCTCATTGTAATTTCTGGAAGTTCCTCCAGAACTTTCCTACACTCATCCAGAAGTTACTTGCACCCATCCAGAAAGTCCTTCCACAGTTTCCCACACCTTCAGATGTCCTTCGGACATCTTCAGACACCTTTGGACTTTCTTCAGACACCAATCTAAAATTAAGGGCACATACTTGGGTAAGGGGCACAGCGCACGAGCTGAAGCCAAGCCCCTCAGAATCAGTCCTACCCTTTGTGCATGGTCTTAACAATGACTAAGACACACAGTGGAAAAAATAGAGGGCAATCTCCACACAACAAATATCATTCACTTCCTCATGTTCACTCCTCGCCCTCAGATGATTCTTAGAACAGCAAGGCCATCTGGTCTTCGATGTGGGCGCCGAAAGGCCAAAGCAAAAAAAGAGCTGGAGGTAATAGATTTGATGCTGTCAGATTGATTTATACATGCAGGATTATGGACTATTGTAGCTAGAGAAATTATGTGTCATTAGGGAATTTATCATATATACCACTTGTATCACATGTAATATATGTGTTCAGTTCTCTCAACATCACAATTCTGCTTGAAAAGGCAGGAATTTAACCAGAACATACAATAGCTGCACAGTCTTCACTCCAGATAACTCAGTATTCTACCCAAAAGGAACTTGCATTTTCAGTTCTCCCTCCTTACACATATGTCTAGTTCAACAGTGATTATGTTGCCAAATATTCCTTGAAATACAGTATGAGGGCTGAAGAATGGGAAGTCCATGCTGCTGTGCAGGTTGTGGTACCACTGAGCACCGATGTTGTAGTGGTACTACAACCTGCACAGCAGCATGGACTTCCCATTCTTCAGTCCTTATACTGTATTTGAAGAAAAATTTTACATGAAGATTGGGATGTCCATGCTGCCATGCAGGTTGTAGTACAACTGAGCATTGATTTGTAGTGGTACTACAACCTGCACAGCAGCATGGACTTTCCATTCTTCAACCCTTATACTGTATGCCAAGGGAACTTTTTCATGAAGAATGGGACATCCATGCTTTTGTGCAGGTTTTAGTACAACTACACGATCTATTCATACAGCATCCAAAATAAAATATATTTAACCTATCTAGTAACAACACTACAGGGTGGTGAAGTGCTTCAAACAAGTGAGTAGTTCGTCTCTGCTGATAGGCTGCCCTGGATGCATCTGGCTATTACTACCATCTGTCTTCTTCTTGTGATATACATTTTTTGCAGTCTTGAGGTCCCTCCAGAAATGCTTGATGATGGCATTGGCAATGTCTTGCACTGGTTTGGTGGTGAGGATCTTTAAATTTGGCTTTTCAGCACCAGCAGGAATGTATTTGTTGTAATCCAATACCATTATGCAGAGCACTATCAGGGGCCAACTGTATAAGTCTCAAAACTGACATTAAAGGTGTCCAATATTGTGCAAGTAGAAATAAACTCACTAATGCGATGCAATATGCGTGGTAAGTTAAGGACCATTCTCTAGAACATTTCCAGAGAGCACTCGTGTACTTGATTCATTGAATTTCTTCCTTTCTTATGGTCTATGTATCAGGAAAGTTCTGTTAAATGCATGGTCTCATAATTATAGAAATGGCCTCCAGTGGTGAATGAAGATACAGGTATATAAACCATGTGAAATTGGCTGGGAGGTTGTATACTTGCAATTTTCAGTTAATATCATTATGTGAGAAGCATTTACTCACAGCATATCCCCAGGAATGAGAGTGACGACCTCTCCATGCCAAGTTTCCAGGATTTTCTTGTGGTTTTTGTATAGATCAGTTAGCTCTGGGGAAATATCAGAGAAGTTGGTCATAGTAATATTGTCCTCATGAACATGTCACCACAGACCCCATTTTTTCTCACCCATCTCTACTTGCACAAAGGTGAGGCTACCATCCAAATCATGGTGCAGATGTGTCCAATTCATGGGGCTATGGACCAAAGCCCACAAATTTACTGTGAAGTTGTCCGGATGAAATTTTTCACCAACGGGGCAGTCAATGGTAGTTTGATTCCATCCATTAACTATCCCACTGTCAAGAGTGCTAAGTATAGATGGGTTATTGATATGGCAGTATATAATCATAATATGATATGAACCTCAGAGCTAACAGCAGACAACCTTGTCCAAATACAACATTGAGGATACACTGGATCTTGTTGGGATCGTGGATATTTTTCACAAACTCTTTGGAAGTTGCGTGCTGATGTGTAGTTTGTGCTGTTGCATTCGATATCAATCAGGAATTTAATTATTTAGGATGAAGCTAAGCATGGGGTTGGTCATCATATGCGATCAGCTCGTAATGTTACAAGATTTGCAAAGTCAGATGGGAGGAAAGAAGGCCCAGCAGTGGGGTCAAACAAATGTATTTTAATCAGTCATTCACATTAGGTAAGGAGACACTCACACAATTATTGGCTTCACCCAGCAGTGGGCTTCTGATGATATATATTTTACAGGAGAATTGTACAGGAGAAGTTGATCCTCATTAGGAAAGTGTGAATTGTCTGGGTCTTGGAAGTGTGACCATGTCCTCAAAGTCACAATTCATTCAGAGTGGTCAAAAACTTGGTAGTCAGTGTGCATATATGTATCACTCTTGGAAGTCCAATAATATTAGTTATGGTCCAAAGGTGTGCTCAGAGTCATATTAACGTGTTTAAAATCACCAAAGTCTAGTAAGTGTAGTTAGTCCTTAAAGTCATCATAGTCTTCAAAGTTTCCTAAAAGTCATCATGGTCACCAAAGTGTTCTTAAAGTCTTGTTGAGTCCTGAAAGTGTCCCTTAAGTCATCATAGTGTTCAAAGTATCCTTCAAGTCCTGGTAATTCCTCAAAGTTCAGTCTTTGAAGTCCGATAACAGTAGGTATAATCTCAAAGTTGTTCTCAGAGTCATATTCAGTAAAATTACAGCTACATGCTTAAAGTTGTCAAAGTCTAGTAAGTGTAGTAATTGTAGTAAGTCCATAAGTCAAAATCATGAAGTGTGGCCATCACCATATGCTTAAAATCATAGCATTCAGTCCAATATTCATGAGAGTCCTCAGTGATGGTCCTGAAAGTTGGTTGTTGGAATGTGCAGAGGTTCATTGTTGGGGGGAAGTGTATTTTATTCATTGGGAGTGTGTGGATGTTCATCATTAGGACAGGTCTGTAAAACGATTGTCATAATTTGTATGTGTTTGAATATAAACACATACAACTTGTTGAGGTTCCACAATACTGGCCCACTTGTGTCGACCTACAAAGAATTGAGAATATGCACTCTTGTGTTTTTTTTTTCCGTGAACAGAGTGTTGTCTTGTGCGTTATATGTGACAAAATGATATGAAGTTTGTGTTGCATGTGACCTTATCATTAAAATTTGTAAGATGATGATGATATGCAAGGCATGATGCAAAGGAGATCTATGTATATTATGTGCACAATATCTTTTGCCTGAGACATCAAAAGCATGAGTAGTAGCTCAATGATGTGAAAAAGAATATTATTTCTCAGGAATGTCAATATGTACAAGATCAGCAGTAGTAAAAGCTGCTTGAGGCAGCATGATGAGTTTCGCTCGCAATTGATCAATGGTGGACTGAAAAATCATGGCACACATCTGGCAAAGGAAACATTGAACAGAAGCAATTTGACGTTGGACAGATGTGCCCACTATAACACCCTATGAATAGTGATATGAAGAGCACAGACTCATCTCATGACCATCAATGACAGCCAGGCACTCATAAAGGTGCTATGTGTGAGAGTCACCCAACATGCCATGCCAGAGCAACAGCTCAAAACTCCTGCAAGGAGCTATGGCAAGGAGATGGGACACATGTGAGATTTACACAAACAGGACAGACACAGCAAGGAGATTGGATGTGTGTGAGCATGAGGCGAACATGGCAGACACAGCAAGGAGATATAATGCATTGAATAGTGGTAAACAAAAAGAACAGACTCATCATGCAACCATCAATGACAGCTAGGCACCCATAAATGTGCTATGTGCGAGAGTCATCCAACATGCCATGCAAAACTCCCATAAGGAGCTACAGTGAGGAGATGGTGGACATGTGCAAGAGTGATGCAAACAGAACAGATATGTCATGCAACTGTCGACGACAGCCATATGCGCCCATAAAGGCACTAGACACAAGTGTCACTACTCACACAGTGTCAGAGCGACAGCTCTATGCCCCATAAGGAGCTATGACAATGTAACATGAGAACAAAGGAAGTAAAATGGAAAGAGAATGTATGAAGCACAAGTTGAAATTGAACCAACTTGAACCATCACGTGATAATTTCCACACCACATTCTATCGAGTAAGACAACTTAGATCGCACTTTCCCCCTGAATTGACAAAGTTCGACTAGGTGATATACATTGCATTTTGAGTCCAGATACACAGGCATTGTATGGCTGTGGCAAGCACAGGTGGCTGAGCTTCACATAGTCTACGCTTACCAGACATAGATTTACTATGGCAATCTACAAAAAGTTTCACTTCCAATAGGTAGCCCTGATCCACACATACTGCATGTCTCTGAGCAATACATTGCAGCAGAAGTGTCAAGTGTGAGCAGAGGGTTAGAATAGGTCTAAATTCTGGGTGTCTGGGCTATTGTTCTCTCAAAGCTGTACTGATGGTGTCACACATCAGGTACATGGTGCTTCGATCATGGCACATCATAATGCACATATATTATATTAATCAATGCATGGAGACATCTGAGCAACTGCTAGTGCTGTGACTAGTGCTTCTTTCTTTCCCCTACCACCATGGTATGACACATGAACCAGCAGCCTCAACCTCTGCAAGTCCCTGTCCCTCTATGAAAGGTGCCTGTTGCAATTCCTGGACTACCTCTCCCACCTCTGGCTCCTGTTATAGACCTGAAATCCTGAGCTGAACCACCACTGAATGTGCTCAGCCACGTCCTTCAACGGCTCGAGAACATTGAGAAGTCACTTAAGTGCCCACAACATGATGATGACAATGATGCCGATGATGGAGACATGCACCAATGCAAGAAAAAAAGGAAGGATGGCAAATTTATCTTCAACACATGAAAAACAATCTGTGCTGAGCTCCAGGTATGTACTGATGCTGGTGATATGCACCAACAACAACAATGCTCAGGACCATATCCGTGTTACAATTTCAAACATCACTGGGATCATTGCCTCCAATATCGGGAAGCCAAAGGACTTGGATGACGAAGATGAGACCTGAGATGACGGACTGCTGATGTTTGATTTTCAAGTGGATGTCAGTGCCCTGCAGAATAGCAATATATGCGAGTGAGCTTCAGAAATTGTACAACACCATTACATTCTTTGGCATGCTTTTGATGCTGCTGTCCATCTTGACGTGGAAATTCTATAAGGTAGTGTTAAACAATGACAACAAACATGAAATGACTTACTATCATACTCCATTTCATCTTCATTTTTCAGCTGGTACTGCAGAATGAGACAACACGAGCAGAATCCTTCTTTTTGTCCTATTATTAATGAATCAACAGGCATTGAACATCGCTGGATGGTTGCAGCATACTGCAATGAGAATTACACATACACATCGCCCTGAAAGTAGGTCATTAACCTTATGCCAGGGACACACATAAACTGCAACTGACCTTCTAAATATTTTGAAGTTCTGATGATGATTCCCTTGTCATAAAGCTGCAATAGATCATCAATGTAATCCTTCATGAAAATTTTGATCTGAATCAAGCTTTTTGGGACCTGGGGAAATCCCATATAAAATCAAGTCATGTAATCGATAGCTGCCCAACAGATAGTTCAAGAGATGAGGGAGTCTAGAGAACATGGACAAATACCACAGATGAGTGGGTAGGTACGCAACACAACTTGACATTACACCAGAGCTGTGTGACCCTGCATTACTGCTGCATTGATAGTTGAACCTAAATCAATGTCTTTGTGAGCTGTCAGATAGATACCTGAATTTCCATGAGTCTCACCCATCAAAGCCAAGTTTTATCCCAATCCGTAGCTTATCAGCATCCTAACATTCAGCCGTGTTATCGAAGAATATTTTTCCATCTGTCCCTTGTAATGTCTTCTAGATCTCGCCATCTTGAATAAATTAAAGCTTCCAAGGAGTAGTCTGTTGAGATCACCCAGCATCAAGTTGCAGTTCTATGCAATTTTGGGATAGAAGCCAAAGAATGCCATCTGAAAGTGTGTTTGAGGGCAGCAAAGATTGGCTTTTATAGTTGTGCAGGATGGTTTATTTGCTGATGAAGACTTAGTGGGAATGTCTTGTGGACGAGTCTCATGAAAAGTGGTGTGCTGCAGTGTGTGCATACAGCATCCAAGGGAGAATTATGGGGGAAAGCCCTCATACAAGTAGGACACATTGGGTGGACTCCAAGATAGTCTGCCAAAGCCAAATGAGCAAAAGCAGTATTCAGTGTCTGAGCTGGCTTCTCTTTGACAGCAAAAACAGAAAGTCTATAGAAAATAGACACTGTGACATTCAGAAGAAGGTTAGCCGCATGGTTATTTAAATGATAGTGTATATTAAGCCACGCCACAAAAATGAGTAAAATTTTCCAAAGCCAATGCTGTGAAGCACCTTCAAGGATGACATCAGGGGGAATCAGAGGCTCCAGCAGCTCATTCACTGGCACTGGTGATGCAGGGCTGCACATCAGGTACCTGGACAGAAGATGGAGGGACTTCTGGTTGTTTGTCAGATGATTCTGTGCCAGTTAGATTACCTTCAAGGCTGGCATGTCAGAGGAGAGTGGCAAAATCTTGGTTGAGTAATTGGTTCTGGCTCCAACCTAATGAAATTCTCACATAATTCAATAATTGAGTAAAGGCAAAGACTATCAGAAATTTATGCAATGGGCACTGAATTGTGACTGTACATGTCCATAAAAATCAAGGGACAGACTTGAGAGGTCTTGGTGAGACAAATACAAATGATGACCATGCAAACATATACATCATGTATCAGGCAGACTCAGAGCGGTGGTTCGAAGGTAGTATACCAATAACATCTAAAGTTCCATAAATCAAATGAGTGCCTTGTCTAGCTTTTCCCTGACAATGAGCTCCCCTCTCTCAAACTGATCGCCTTTGTATAGTAACATAGATGCTGACTTGCGCTTTGTGACTCCAGATGTGACACGATAGCAGCCAATATCACTGTACTGAGTGGTGCTGTTTCTGTATCTGCAACAGCAGATTTATGTCCTCCCTTAGCACAATATTGCTTTCCCTGTGAGACCATTATGCATAGTGTGAGCAGGGGTCATTTGTACAATGCTTTGAATGTAATTTCAGAAATATATGGCAGAAAGATATTACAATAAATTCTCACTTATTCTGGGGGACAAATGTGGAATTCCTATCATCATGCATCAGAGGGTCTCTAGGGCATGATGGAGCACCTGATTTGTTGAACAGTCTCCAACAACAACATCGAGGTACTGAGATATTTTGGTGAGGTGCATGGACCCATAATGATAGAAGTGTCTCCCTGTAGCGAAAGAGGCAACCAGTGTATATACGGCATGCAATTGACCTGGAGGAATTATCCTGCAGTGAAATATATCAATGAATGCAATAAAAAATCAACTTCATGAATAACGTGTCTCCAGGCATGATAGTGATGACCTCAGCATGACAGTTTGCTCTTATCCAAACTTTGTTTTCTGTGAAATCCCCCAGCTTGATCGCAATTTCCTGGAGATGTTTACAATCATCATGTCTATCAATGGGTCGGAATACCACCCAGAACTTCATTCCAACTTCCATCCTGACCCATGTGAGGCTCCCCCCAGCGTCATGGTGAGGGTATGTCAAGAATCCCATGTGGTGAAGTAGACCCCAACCCTTGACAGTGAAGCTTTCTGGATGTACATTTGATGTGATTTGAACGTCATATGTCATGTGATTCCATCCATGAATGAAACCATGATCGAGATTTCTGTCATCATTTGTCACATAGGAGAGGTCTGGGATATAGAAACACAAACTTCAACTGATCTGGGAGTGAAGTATGAGCTAGAGGGATATCCAACACACATTGTATCTTGTCTGGATTTTTCATTGATTGAACAAAAGATTTGAGAATGCCTGCCATTGTGACCTTCATATGATCTATTGTGCGGGCCTTGACATCTAATCACTCGATTAGATATTGGCACGATTGTATGTAAAAGATTCAATGGTACCATGTATCCATACAACTCTATTGGGTGATATAGAGTAGTGTTTGTTGACATACTCCCCTGTCAGCTCTTCTTCAACTGAATGTTGCCCGATCCCTCTAATGACAACTGGTTTATTAAGACTAAGTGCTAAGCTGACCATGTCCTCAATTATGTTTGGTGAAATATCAGAATTTGATAAATGTGTCACATATTTCGAGTGAGGTGTAGATTCTGGACACTTGGCCAGATACTGGATGATTGGGATGTCCACAGTTTCACACAGATTTGTCTGCTTGTCATTGTAAACAGCTGGGAGGATTGTCATATGGCCGTCCTTCCACATAATGACTGGACTATTCAACAGTACTTCTGTGCCCAAGAGTGAGCCACTGAGATCATAATTGTGTCGTGCTGTCATGTCTGATGTGTGTACAATGCATCAGTATTGAAACATACACTTCCATAGCTTCGCTTCTTACCAGAATTTCTGTATTATTTGTGAGAGGGCTATGGTAGTATCAGTGTCATAGCTCAGGTATAATGATGTGGTTTGATGTTTACTCCATGGTCATGTGATTTTGGGTCAATCAGTGTAGTGGACCAAATACAATACTCAAATTCAAATTTATATCCCACCTGGACAAAATCCTAGTAAATTATGCAGAAAAAATTGGTTATATATTATTTTCACATGGTACAATGACTCATAAGAATTTGATGCAAATTTACAAATGGTGGAGTGTTGCCTGGAATGGCAAATATCAAACGATAATCACGTAAATTGTAGACAATATTCCAATGAGCTACAATTGTGTGAATGAGACCTCATACAACACTTTTAAATGGCCACAATAATAAAATTCTCCCTAGTTATTCACCAGTCAAAAGGCTGTCCCTAAGTAGCCTCATATAACACATTCCCCTGTTACCCTCATTTCCCCTCCTTCTGGAAAAATAAGAGTACTCCTAGTAATCATGTACTTCTGATACAGCTTGTAAGCATCCAGAAAGTCCCATTGAAGCCATCCTGATGTGTTTTCTTTGGCCTTGGACACCAGAACAATCAATTCCATCTGATGACAGTGCCAGATACTCACCTAGTTTAACCAGAGTCCATATCTCATCAAAAGCAGTTGTTAGACGACATTTTTCCATGGGACAAACGACATGAGTTATATATGTGTAATAATTTGATTAAAATGTAGTGAAAGCTGTCGGAAGGATGCAATGAATAATCTGTTTGTGTAGATTTACCCATCAATCTCACACTTGTGGCACATCATCACTTAGATGCAGCGCCATTCATGGAAGGCTATAAAATAAAACATCGATAGAATGCCACCTCCTTGAAATAAATAAATCCCATCCACATTGGAAAATACTGCAATCATATAAAGTCAATCCATTTAATACCTTGCACACATTTGCAACTAGTGCCAATCCCTTCAAAATGTTGTCCAGCACCCAAGAGCTATAAAATATACCACAGTACACCCATTCAATTTCACTCATACTAACGATCATATCATTTATGCTGTCAATGGCTTTCAAATTTGAGATCACCCATGTGTATCACCTGTCACTCCATATGTGTCACAAATCAATACGTAGTCTGCAAGGAGTTTCAAACAATGAAGCACTGGACATGAGTTTATATTCCATGGCTCACTGACACGACCATGCGCCTAGGGAACAATGTGCAGGCCAAAAGGAAGAAACAGGATAAGTCCATTGAGATAATCAATGGACAAGCGCGAGAGATAAATATGCACAGCCAGGAGATTCAAACACTTCACGACAGACAGGGTCAACTTGGACAACATATTCAAAAACATGCACATGACCATATTCCATCTCTTCGAATGCTGACACAATATGAAATGAAGGGAGTAGTGATACATCCAAATATGAGGCAATGCAAGCGGTTATTAATAATTACTAGAAGGATAATGTCTGAGATTTAATGATGGATAGAAGCATTTAATTACACTGTATATAGCTAGGAGTCAGTAAATAATTCTTGGCACACATTGGGGTCACAGCCTTGAGCAATAAAGGCATAAAATTTGCAAGACAATGGTGTTAGAATAAAAGGGAACAATCTCAGCCTGACGTTAGCAAGGACTGCAGTGAAAACACATCATGGTGCACTCATCTTATACAGCACATCAATGAAAATATTGGGACATGTCGAAAAATTGTGTCAAAAGAGCTTATCGCTTTGAAAACACACAAAGGCTCCTCAAGAGCCTCCATAAAAACATCAAATTATTATGCAGCCAAGTCCTGCAGTGGTAAATATTTCATTAACAACAGGAACAGCACAAGGAAAAGGAAATGCTCACTCACTGGTAGTACTGCATGAACCATGCAAACAAGCTGTGATTTCTCACACACCTCCCATAAATTGACCTACTTTTGTAGAGAAATGGCATTGTGTGACCATGTGCTACCAGTATCAAACCTCGTATGCACTGCATGGTATTATGTGTGTTCCAGTTAGCGTATCAGAGAACTAATAAGAATGTACCATCAGAGGATGAACATGGAGGAAATATCCCAGACACAGATGAGAAAACGGATGTTCATCAGCAGTCACCTGCAAAGGCCATAAGCTAAATGCACCATCTGAGTGACCATGCATGACTCACAGTCAAAATTATTGATCAATGTGGGTGCATATTGTACAGATATGTAACAAGCACAGAACTGAATCAGGGTATTTAAATCAAGTTATGTATCAGCTCAATGATATCACACTTGTGGAGAAAAAAATAAGCCATTGTCATCCATGCATCATCAGTGATCCACATAAATTGATGTGTTAATCATATAACAATAAATTTATGAATTTTTAGTGTTGCGGCAAATGCACTTGTTCATCAAAGTTCATTACATTGATATGTGTAAGTCAAGAATGATTATTCAACTGTAGGTAAAATTCCAGTGACTGGGAATTATACATGAATTGCAACGAAGGAAAAAAACATGCATGACACAGATATCACCAAGAGCAAACAAACTATTGAAGCAGACCACAATCACCTCTCATGTGCATGTACCACTGCTAGTGAATTTGTGAACTCATTCATTCTGGAGTTGACTTAACAAGAACCCTCACATCTTCATCTGTTGCTCTTGACAAACTATCCAATGATGCATTTCTGCTCAAGACAACCTCCTTCTTATTTTCTCCCTCCACAATGTCGCTTCCCTCAATTTCATCGCTGCCCTCCATGATATTGCTGTCCTCCATGATATCATTGACCGGTTGAGTAGATTGTTGAGACAGATCCAATAGTTTGTCAACACTTGAATCATGCATAAAGTTGATGCGAGCAAGAGAGTCATAGTTGTCAGGATCTGTGCTATCCTCTTCTGCATCTTGTGAATTTGAGGGAAATGATGTGATCATGTTTGACTCAATGTCACTGTGATCACTGATGCTATCATGATGTTGATTTGCCGGTGTCAACTGTGGTGGATAGACAGGGTCTGCAGTGGTGTCCATGCCATAGTCCCAAGTGGTGCGAGAGTTGGATGGTATCGACGATGATGCAGCTTCCAATGTGTCGACTGGACTTGGTTGGCTGATAATACCTTCAATGGATGTGGTAGTCAGTGATGAATGGTGAATGAAAATGTTTCCTGCAGTGCTCTTTTGCCACTTTGATGACCCCCTTCCTCCATCTGCCTGATTTTTCCTATTATCAGATGATAATATGCAGGACTGAAATAAAGAGTACCATTTGTGGGGAAAGTGTATTGGAAATTGTCCTCTTTCATTTGAGTGGATCATGCTCATCTGCACTGACTGCTGGAGCTGACACTGGCACACCAGAAATGATCATATCACTGAGGGCCCCTGATACATCTTCTTTGTCATCGCGATCAGCCTCTGCATCCAACTCCTCTATGATACAATATGGCCAATGCTTGACTGATACCATGCTACATACAGTGTTAGTTTTGTGATCTGTCAAACTTGAGCCATACCTTTTCACAGATACTGGGAGTTCCGGGAGGGGCCTAAAGCCTGGATGACTACTTCCAAGTCACTCCTCAGATGATGCCTTTCCAATCTCATAAAATATATGAGTGAGATATTCAGGGTGTGTGTCAATGTGAGCGAGTGCAGAATACAACCATGTCATCCCTAATGCCTTGTGGAAGTCAGCGTCAAAGTCCATCTGATAATTTGCAGGGTGATCAGGAATCAAAAGCCCTTCAGGATCTTCCTCCAGTAGAATCTTTGCTAGCTGTCTGAATTGAAGCAGGATCCATGTGCCAAGCTTCATAAACATGTGCGAGTTACCTTTCCAAAATGCTGTGGGATGCATTTCCTCCCAATTATCAAGGGTAGATGGGAGGTTTTCATCTGGGTACCCAATGAGATCATCACTGTTATCGTCCTTGCTACACGTTAGACCAATATAAGGAAGGCAGAAAGCACTGGCACACCTCATTGACTACTACGACAGACTTATTGGATTGCTTTTGAGATGATTCAGTGTCCTTTAAGACATAAGTGAGGATGAATGGTTGACATTGAAGTATACATACCATCTGAGTCTTAGTCTTTGACTTGGACAATGTTGGTTCCCACACTGGCATTGGAGTTGATTCTGGTACTTTTATTATTGGCTGTGTGCCTCAATTCATATAAAAAATGTGTGTTGTACCACATGCAGCATCATTGCTGCTTTCATTCTATTTAACCAGGAGAATGAGCCCAAATCAGACTCACAGAAGGGCAGTCATACCTTGTCATCTGACTCAACAATTGCTCTCATTTTTCCCTTTCCTTGTGCAGCACTGGTAGCACTGGTCGGCTTGCTTTCTTCTCTCACTGATGACATGTGTCCTTTATCAATGTGTCTACCACTAGTGTCATTTATTGAGGGTGCTGTAACTTTGTTGACATTCTGGTGAAGAATTTTAATTAATCCAACCTCAATTTATTGAGAGGCGCACAGACCTTGTCTTCATCTCCTGTCTCATCCTTGGATTCAACATCAGCACTAGCAGTCCGTTTACCCTGTGTGCGAAGACTCCCTGTAGCACAATTCACTCGATTCTTTTGCTGTACAATATGATCATCACATCATGACACAGATAAGTGGTTACATACCATCTCAGGAGTTGAATCTCAGAGCGTGCTTCTGCATGCTTCCTAACCATACACAATAAGTCAGTGAGTGTTTCTTCATGATAACTTGAGGTCCTCGACATGAACCTTTTGCAAATGGCCACCCTTCACACTTTTATGAGGTTTCCGTCCATCCTCCTTCATCTCAAACATATGTGCAGTCTCATCGATATCATCCTCTTCCACTTCATTGGATATACTAGATGCTGTTGCAGAATCTGGTTGTTTAAATGTCATCTTGACCTTGCAAACAGTCGTGCATTTTGTGTTCTTCTGAGGCTCTGCAACAACATTGTCAAACCAAATGAGTTTCTCGCCCTTCTCTGTGTTGACCTCCGTTGGCATGCTGACAATAGATGCTTTGACTATTTCAGCCACGATGTCTTCTACTGACATCTTGTGATTGGCAGTGGTGTTGCTGCACATGTTCTTTCCATTGCACAGTTGTTGGTGGTACTTTTCAACATCCACTCATTGCCAATAGATTAGATACATCACAACAATAGACTTTCTATAGCATACTCATGCTGCATAACAGGCCTGTACAATTTCTTGTGCTTGAAATCAGTCCACATTTGTTTGATCTTAGATAGTGCTGCTTTTTGCATCTCCTTTGAAAATGCATTGTTTTCCCATACCATCGCAAAGTCATAGTCCAAATGAGCCGAACACCATGTCTTATTTGAGCCTGGATCATCATATTTGACTTCTTTGCAAAATGCAAGTACCACATCCCAGTAATAATGTGTGACGGCAATGTAGACTGCCAAAGATTGGACTGAAACTGAATTCTCCATGAGTTCCTGAGTAACCTTCTGATAGACATTGAGATGGTGAATAATTAGGTGCAATGCATTAGAGCATTGATCCAGTGCAGGCAGCTGTAGCTAAACATCTTGTTGACAAATTAGAGAGATCTTGTGCAAAATAACACACCAATTCCTTCTCAAAACAAATATTCAAGGTATCATTGATCTTCTTCAAACAGCATCATTGATTTAAAATATCTTCTATCAAGTCAGAATGTCATTGTCCCCCAACTACAAGGACAATGGGGCTCTTTGTGGAGTAATTCAACAAATTCATGGTTCAAGTGACCATGCAAATTTATATGAGGTCATCAGTGCCATATGCATAACCCATTGTTCCAAATCCCTGTTTATTCACTGAGTTTACAATATTGTATTCTTTCAATGCAGCGTCATTGCATCTACTCATTACTTAAAAATCCACTTTTTTTGTAGTGCTTGCATGAGCATGGCTAGTAAGATATCTGTATTCATAGTCAAATCAGCGGCAGCTCTGGCATATATTCATAGGGAAGGCATGGTAGCAGACATCTATTTTGAACTCTGCCAGATTGGACCATTCTCAAGGCACATGATACGTTCAACTTTGCACTGGACAAAACTAAGGCAAAACTAATGTTTTTAATAATGTTTCTGACTGTTGACCAAGTTAGATGTTACATTTGTCATATAACATCTGCGATGTCAAATGTGGCACATCAGTGGTGCTCACAGGACATCATGTGATTAAATTTTTCTGGCATTTGCTGCATACTATACAGTTACCAAGAGAATCAGTTGAGACGTGTCAGTTGGACCAAGTACTCTTCAAAAATGGCAGAGTTAATGACATGATCACTCCTACTCATTTTTGGCATTACTTTCAAGAAAATGTCATCACTTCAACAGCTCCAAAGGCTGCTAATGCTAATGCTAATACTAATACTAATAATACTAAAGCCAAGAATGGGAAAAAGCATGCTGCAGGGGCAAAGTCCCTCAATGCACCATATCAAAAGCTTATTCCAATTTTCAATGACAGGGATGATAACACACCTATGGATGTTGAGATGGAAAATGGTCCTTCCTGTTCCAGTCAGTCTTGTGAAGTGAAGGATGCTATCTCGGTAAGTTCACATGCAGTTATTATGAATTATGAATGCTATCCTGCATCGTAGCATTGCATGTATTGTCAGGATGTTGGTTCATACATATGGAAGTGTACAACCAAAAGTTGTGGTGTCTTAGTCTGTGTTGGGATGGCGAAAGGAGATCACGGATGTATTGATGTGGTCCCAGATAAGCTCACTAACAAGGTTGAAGTGAATGCCACCTCATTTGTCTGTCCACAATGTTATCGTGCAGCCAAGTTGCCACTCCCAGTATGTCATAGTCTTCTATCCTATTTTTTTGCAGATTTATATTGAATGATGCTAGTACAAGATACATGGATATGCTGTGAGGCAAGAGTTTATGCACCATAACAACTTTCCACTCCTTGGTGTGTTCTTGTCCTAGAGTGGATTTGGTCATGAATATGCTTCAGATATTATAAAGAGGACACTACAAGAACAATTTCATCATGTGCCTAGCAGGGTAAGACATTCATGATCTAGAAGATTATTCTATCTCACATTTTTTAATTGTAAGTTGCACATAGCATCACGCAAACTGAAAGGCAGAAACAGCCACCCAAATACCATGACGCCTGATTTCAACTGGCTTGCAGACCTCAAATATGAAGCAAATGTCCTCATCTTCATTGATACACATTCTGATACTGCAACTGGGAATCTCATGGTGTCTGGAAATGCGACCAACCCAACCTCATCACCAGTTCATGAGGTAAGCTTTACTACACTGTACGGTACTGCATCACTTCATATCATAATGAGTCAAAATTTAGCTTTTACAAAGTTATCTGGGAGAGAATGTTTGATTGGCATCACAAGAAATTGCCAAAAAGAACGCTGACCCCATGTGTGGACCATTTGTTCGTGGGATCGTTGTTTTGTCTTGCAGATCCACTGGAAGAATGCCTGAGAGCATCAGTCATTTGAAACACCTTGACAAAATGTCAGTGATTGAGTCAATCTCATGTACATTACGGCTTATATGGATTGTGACAGGGACATCTTCAATTTCATCTTTGCCTTTGCTGGTGTATCCATGGTGGACTCAATTGTCATTCCAGCACTCAGTCGCTTTGTGGAAAATGTGTTTGTGTATGACATGGGTTTATGGGCTGCCTTAGAATGATCGTTTGGTGAAGACAAGCATGCCCTCAACACCACCCCTGTCATGTTGTCATTTGCTGAATACAGGAAGCACCCCGACAATACGAGAGATTGTGTTGTACATACTCATGTCTTGGCTTACTCTAACTTCAAGGATGCCAGACCTTGGGGCTTTGATATATATCAGTGTTCCAACCCTACATGTGGTGCCTGCACTCATGATATAATTTTCCACACTGATAGAAAGCAATATTATGGCAACAAGTGGATTCAAACCAAGATGAAGACTACTTGCATGAAATGCCAGACACACTGGAAAATCGCCACTCCACTGTGGATCAATTCTTGCAGCATTTAAAACATGGGACATTGCTGGTATACATGGCATCTCACTCTCACACAGCGCATGGATCTCAGTCTCACTGACTGATGGACTTCATATCCTTGCTATATGTACATTTGTACTAGGACTGTATCTCTCCACTCAACATTTAATTCGTGCATATGTATCTACAGTTGTCAATACCTCATTGTTGTCATTGTTGTCGCATGGAATATATACTCTCGTTGCATTTGAGTGATTTTAATTTTTTGTAAGTGTACTTTATATATGATGTGTCTACTTGTGCAATTAGACATATCATACCCAGTGAGAACTGGAGATGGCTGGAACGGTTGAGATCGAGCAGAATATGATGGATGTAGAAGCACAATATTTTGCCATAGGAGACTCGCTGTGGAGACTAATAGAATATTTCATGTTTTTTGTGAACTTCTGAAAAGTCATAGGATACTTGAAGAATATTTATATCATATTTCAGCATATTTCAATTGTGTTCCACTGGTATGACAAAATTGGTTGTATTCAGGTTAAATATTCTATAATCTACTGATATAAATGCTTTGACCAGAAAACAAGATATAGGATGATAGTGATAGAACTAGCACAACAATGTGAAGCAGGCAACCTATATGGCAGCAAAATAAGTGGACAGGCGAGGAGAGAGACAATTGGGAGGAAGAAGGCAGGAAATAGCAAAAGAACAGGAGCAATGTGGAGTGAGCCAGGCGAGCACAAGTAATTTGGAAGAGACCACAAGGCAATAGCAGGAATGATGTAGACATGAGAGGAGTTAGACGAGTGAGCAGGTGATAGTGGGCAAAATAGATTGAATAGTCCAGGCAAGCCAATACATGGGACTATTGATGACTTCACTTCTCTTTGTCCAGCGCCCTGTTTTTCATAAATTTTATTGACTTCATAATCTAAGTTGTAAGGCTGTACTTACAAGTTCTCTAGCCTCCCTATCATAAGACTGTGGACAGAAGTATCAGTAGAATGAAAGGATATGGTATTGAGGACAGTGGTTGTTGTCTATATAGGTGCCAGCTTCAAATTTGAACTTGGAACAGTCTCTGAGTCATTAGACTGGACAACATAAAGAAGAGTTGCACTTACTGAGCATGAAACCTTTTTTTATGATACATACGGTGATCACATACTTAAATCGAAGATTAATAAAATCTGCTGAGGAAGTTGGTGAAAGTAGGAGGATGGAAACTTGGTGGGAATATTATTTTATCAGGAGAAGTAGGGCAAACAGGGTTGCACCAATGAATGATAAATTTGGGGTGAATGATGTCACAAAATTTGTGCAAACAAAAGAGTACATACTAGCCATTGTGCAATGTATGTGAAGAAGTTGATGAATTGAATAGCAGAAATGTGTGTGTCATGCAAGCGCTCGACAAAATTTAGTGCAATTGACAATGCAATGGCAGCAGTGTGTGCATCAAATTGACAATGATGTAATTTTTTTTACAATGCTATGTGTAGACGATCATGTAGTTGAAGATTAAAAAAAAATTGTAGCATAAATTATATGTCTAAACATTATTCTACTTGATCTCAACTGTTTTGGCCATGTCCAGTCATCACTGGGCCATCTCATGAATGAGTCTTGCGGTGTATTACCTCATTTGGGAATATCATGTGATGGTTAAAAATGTGGTTCAATTTCAACTTCTGCTTCATAGGTTCTCTTCCCATTTTACTTCCTTTGCTCTCACATTACATTGTCATAGAGCTGTCGCTCTGACATTATGTGAGTAGTGAAACTCGTGTCTAGCACCTTTATGGGTGCATATGGCTGTCGTCGACAGTCACATGATGAATCTGTTCTGTTTGTGTCACTCTTGCATGCGTCCCCCATCTCCTTGCCATAACTTCTTATGGGAGTTTTGAGCTGTTGCTCTGGCATGCAATGATAGGCGACTCTCACACTTAGCCCCTTTATGGGTGCCTGACTGTTGTTGATGGTTGCACAATGTGTCTGTTTGGTTCGTATTACTATTTGACATGTCATATCTCCTTGCTGTTTCTGTTCTGTTTGCGTCACTCTTACATGTGTCCCATCTCCTCGCCATAGCTCCTTATGGGAGTTTTGAACTGTCGCTCTGGCATGGCATGATGGGCAACTCTCGCACTTAGCCCCCTTATGGGTGCCTGACTGTTGTCGATGGTTGTGTGATGTGTCTGTTTGGTTTGTATCACTATTTGACATGTCATATCTCCTTGCTGTTTCTGTCCTCTTTGCATCACTCTGGCACATGTCTCCCATCTCCTTGCCATAGCTCCTTATGGGAGTTTTGAGCTGGTCATGTGATGTGTCTGTGCAGTTCCTAGCACTATTCAACACCTCACATCTTCTTGTCTGGCTGTGGATGGAGGTCACCCAATATGTGAGTTCATTTTTCATGCATGGCCCTTTTGCATGTCCCAAACTTATGGCACTGGTTCTGTTTAACTATTTTCACACACAAAACTGACACACACACAGACAACACATGCACATGATCACTCTTGTATCATACAAGAATTAGTACTGCACTGTAATCATGCAATACAATTCATCAATCCCCCAAGGCATCCAACTCTGCACAAGTCAACATTCACTGTGTTCTGGGTGAAAGTGGATGCTGTGTGGCAAGGTGGCTGTAGACAGACTTTCCATATGTTCAGAATGCACCATGCTGTACAAGTCATGCAAAGTCTGGTGCTGCTTGTACTCCCTCAGTGTATGTCTGAGTACCCATTTTCATCTCAGTTCAACATTGGTGACAAATCTGTGCAACTCACTGTGCCTCTCACATAGCCATGGCCTTAGTCCAATGAGGGCAATATCATGTATATATAGGTAGAACAACCTCGATATATCATTGTTGACCCATTTTCTTCCCAAGAAAAGTCTAAGCCCTACCCTCATGTTCCAAGGTTTTTAATCCAACATTCACTCAATAAATCATGATTTGAAGCACTTTCATGCCACAAGGCTCAAAGCATTGCAAAGGGGTGTGAAATGTAAAGAAGGTGAGTACTCAGAGTGAATTTCACATTTTTTGATACTGAATCAGGTCCACTTTCCAAACGATGCTGATAAGCACCTTGTGTATTGCATTTGTACATCAGGTGTAAAGCACTACAGGAAAAATGCAAAATGATATCTGCATGGTTAGAGAGGAAGCATCATAAATTTTCTAAAGTCAAGAACAGAGGTAAGATGGGCAGTGATGACAATGAAGATGACAACAATGAGATCGTCTCTTTTGAACAGATAGTGGCTGCTTGAAACCATATCAATGACACCTATGAATTTCAACCATTGAGCCAGGCCACCTTTAAAACAATCACTAAAGGTATGATGTGTTTAATCTATGATCATGTAGTTGGTATTGATATGTTTTAATTCGATGATGCTTCTACTTTCATGGCTACTATGAGCCCTACAAAAGCCATTGAGTAAACATGTTCCTATCCCACATATCTCTTTTATTGTGCACATGGTCTCAGTGAAGAAAATTCAAGCTTCCTTATGCCTGGACAAGCCCAAAGTAACTATCTGACGTAGGATAGTGAGCTTCTGGTGCAATCTTTGATACCATTAGGATAGACATTGATGTAGTTACTGATGCCTTAGATGATGATTTTGTCAACCCAAAGGTTCCCCTATGCCACAGGACAATATTTTCACCCTGTTCGCATGACTGTGATTGATCCTATGCACTGTTTCTTACTGAGTAAGTCGTGTACACAACATGCACTCATCATAATTTCTAATATACACAACAGGTATCATCAAACAGTGGTTTAATCTACTTAATATTTTCAGGTCATTCACTGTGTGCATTTGTAAATTTTTTGTGTGAAGGATAACTGAACAGATCGAGTGCCATAAAAATTCCATCTTCTTCATGTTGCTTCTCATGTGGGCATCAAGTTGTCGCCCTTTATGGTGTGATAGTAGGCTCATGTGTCCCATTCCGTGTTCTGTCTGTATCTTCTGTTCAATGTTGTCATGGCCAAGTCAAGAACAAATATAGAGACCAGAGAGTGCCAAATAATCCATAACACCTGAGGCTCCCATGTTGTTAGGCCTGTTAGATGTACCACTGTGTCGGTGTGTCAGGTCTAAGTTGAGGGGCTTCCAGCAATTCCCTGCCAGTATGAATAAATATGAATATTTATGTGCCTTTGCAAGCTTACCTGGCAATAACCTGACACATCTGGATATAGTGCTAATGTTCCTGATCTATTCATAGATGCTGCCAGCTAGGAAAGTCCTGGCTTATGTCAGATACTCCTGGGAGGGACTTAGCGCAAATAGCTTGTAGTGTACTTGTTCTGTTGCTTACATAACAAGGCAGGGAAGATAAGGCAGGGCAGACAAGGCAGGGAAGATGAGGACAGATGAGTCAAATGCAATGCACTAGATAAACATAGACATTGAATAATCTATAACTAATCATCCTCCTCTAATCAGTCCTCATCATCCTCTGTACTGTCAATATATTCGACACTCTTGGGAGACGGTCTTCTGTTAGACACTGCTGACCACACTCTCTTGGATGGTGGCACCTTCTCTTTCACAGAATGGTGTTTATGGGATACTTCAGTATTGGAGCATTTCTTTCTGGGAGCTCTCACTATCTTTCCAGCCTTATGGTGAGCATCTAGATGCTGAATGTGCTCCTGATGCTGGTGAGGAGTGAGCTTGACCCAGTGGCATGTGCTGTTTCATAGTGCATCACGGAGCAATCGAATGTCGTCCACAGTACCAATTTTGTATGGGCTTGTGAAGGGCACACTCTCATGCCAGCCTTTGATATTGATACTGTGCTTCTCCTTGATAGATGTCTTGAAGTTTGTATACACCATATGTATATTGTGGCCCTTCATGATTGCATCTAATACACCATTCCTCAGCCATCAAGAGAGGCTTGAAACATTATGAAACACTCACTGAAGCCTGACTCAAGCAAATGTTTAGACTGCCTCTGCATATTCTCCACTGAATCATGCTCATCAATGTCTAAAAGAGATGTCAGACCACCAGGACATGAAAGATATGGATAAATACTTTTATTTTGATTACACCCCCACAATTCCAGCTGCTTGGTGATGTAGTCAGGTTGCAGTGAGAGAACATCCTCCCAGAAGTCCATCATGTTGTCAGTTCCAAACCACATAGCTTGATTTGTGTCGTAGACATGACCACATGTCGCAAACAAACACGCATACATTCCAGTGCAGAGGACCAAAGCCTCAAGCTAGTATGTAATCAGTAGGAGAAACAACACAAATAAACTGAGACTACCTCCTTGAATACTTTGTCCAGGGTTACCTGCACATCTTTTGAAGCAGCTGAGTTGGTAGCGCACACACTCAGGCATTGTTGTGCACAGTGTTCCTTGAGTTTCAAAATGTAGTCCTTTTTCTCCTGTCTGGAGAGGTGCTTGATTGACAGGTCATCCTCGATAATGTTGCATATCTCCACTAGTGTGTATTTCACTCCCATTGGATGCCCTGCAGAGGAAGTGCTGAGACAAGCTTATCAATTGAAAAAAGAAACACACCTTCATTCAACTCGATAGCCTTCACATGGACAATTGTGTTGTGCAAGGTGGGCCCCCACTTGTTCTTGTAGAGCATCTTGCAACCTAGAAGTAGCTTTACCTTCTCCATAGTGACACTGCTCATCCACTAGCTTCTCAATCATCTCAGCGTATGTTGTGGCAAGAGACTTCACAGTGTCATTCAATGCAGCTTCCTTCAATCATCATTGCTCCTGAGCAACTCTTCATGACACCTTCTGTGCATCTGTGAGTTTGACACCCTGGCGAGTTGTAAGTGCAGGTTGTCCAGGGTTCCATGCAGCCCACGAGGAATTGTTGCCGGTGGCGACTGCTTCTGTCGTGATGGTATTGGTGTTTGAATCAAGCACTTGCCTCTGTGTCTGACCAATGTCAGATGGTTGAGATTCCGAAGATGATTCAGAATTCAATGTGGAATTACTAGGTGTTGGTACTTGCATGTTAGGAGTTGGTGGTAGCTCCTCTCTACTATGGGCAATAGGGAGCCATGGAAGACCATTGGGTTCCTGCCATTTCTTGCGCATGAGTTCAGAGAAAGGCGGGAGGTTAGCATATAGAGCCAGCCCCTCCCAGTCAATGTCTGAGTCTGAGTTTAACAGGTCAGCCAAATGTGTGATTGGCCATGCTGAGTTGAAGGGAATAAGATCTTGATATGAGGAAGCATGTCCTATAGTCGAAGGTCCATGATTCAGAGGATATAGGGTGTCCATAAAATCTGTCAAAAAAATAAGATTGAGTACTTGTCACTACCGAGAATTCACAGAACTTACCTGTTTGCTGAGCTCCCAAGAATGATCCATGATCTGCAACATGTCCAGAGCAGCTGTTAGCAAAATAGTTGGGGTAGCCATCAATAGAAGCATCAGAGTGTTTGTTGCCAATGAATTTGAACATGATTGCTAGTCAGAAAGTGCACTAAATCAATGCGACGTGTTATGAACCAAATACCATAAAATAACACGAGTCACTTACATTGATTGGACTTATCAAAGGCACTAGAAAATGTTACATGACATGTCATGGACCAAACACAATAAAATAATGTGAGTCGCTTACCTGGAATGTGACTTGCGGGTGATAAAATGATGCAAGTTAAATTTTTGATATATGCCATAGTCACGTGTCCTTCAATTTCACCACTGAGTTTTGGCTATATGGAATAGATAATAGGCCTACTTACCAGTGGCATATGCATTGTAAGCATAAGCTGGAGAGCGAAGCTCTACTCCATACAGTTGTGTATTGAGAGAGTCTGCATAAGACAATTCAGAAATACAACATAGTGAAACAGTGGCCAAGCGACCATAAACAACACATACCTGGCACCTGAGACCTACACCTATACCAGACAAGGATTAAGTCAAAGCATGAATCTCCCAGATCATCAATGATCTAGAAGCATCAATCAAGGACAAACCATGCATTAATAATGATGATGCTTACTGATATCAAAGCTGGCCCTCCAAGTCAAGGCACAAATCTCCCAGGTCATCAATGATCTAGAAGCATCAGTCAAGGACAAACCATGCATTAATAATGATGACACTTACTGATATTAAAGCACTGGCCCAGCGACTTTAAACAACAAAGTTGGAGTTAAAGCATGAATCTCCCAGATCATCAATTATCTAGAAGCATCAGTCAAGGACAAACCACACATTAATAATGATTACACTTACTGACATCAAAGCACTGGCCCAGCCACTGTAAGCAACCGGCCCCTCAAGTCAAGGCACAAATCTTTCAGATCATCAATCTAGAAGCATCAATCAAAAACCACGCATTAATAATGATGCTGCAGATGACGCTTAGCAATATCAAAGCACAAATCTCCCAGATCATCAATGACCTAGAAGTGTCAATCAAGGACAAACCACACATTGACAAATTGTAAAAGACCACTTACTATCATTATTCCTTCTGACCTTTGAGATTGAATTGGAGTCAAGTAATAAGAAAATCATGCTGGGTGAGAGAAACTAATATGGCCTCAAACCGATGCCAAACGCAATTCCAAATCTGGTATGTATCAACATGTACAAATATCCTGAGCGTCATATCCCAAATGTTGAGGAATTCTAAGTACACCCATCCATGGTCTGTCAACTAGCTCTATATAAAACACACTGGGTAAGCCATTAATTTGACCAGTGAGTGATATGCATCATCCAACAACTCCCTAGGTTCACAGGGAATTAGCATTTTCTCTTTCCTCACCCAACATCTCTTCATGGCTCGCCAGGAACTGGCATCATTTCTTCCATATGCCTTCAACATCTCTTCATGCTTGCCAGGAACTGGCATCATTTCTTTTGTATGCCCCATTATCTCTTTCCTTATCCAACATCTCTTCACAGCTTGCCAGGAACTGGCATCATTTCTTCCGTACGCCCTCAACATCTCTTCACGCTTGCCAGGAACTGGCATCATTTCTTTTGTACACCCCATTATCTCTTTCCTTACCCAACATCTCTTCACAGCTTGTCAGGAATTGGCATCATTTCTTTCATATGCCCTTGCCAAGATGATGAGGTTAAGGCCCACCCTCAAAACTGCTTGTATGAGAGATCTGCACTCAAGGTAAAGTACTTCTATAATTTCCTCAGGCTTGCAAGGAATTGACATCATTTCTTTTCTCAACTAACATCTCACACTCGCCAGGAACTGGCGTCATTTCTTTCATGTGCCCTTGCCAAGATGATGAGGTTAAGACCCACCCCTTTCCCCATGCACCATTCCTTTTCTCAACTAATGTCTCAGGCTCATGGCATCAAGGTTTTCCCAAGAGCTCTACCTTATAGGTAAAGCCTTAGTAGTAGATGTACTTCATGTACAACCTTAACACAATAACTATTCTGCGTAGTCCTCTTTGATACATCCTGGCCACTGAGAATCAATGAAATGAGATGACATTTGATGGCCAAGGGTGATTTATTCTAACTTAGATAGACATAATATTGAAGCACTGCAGCTTCAAGTAGACACTTTATATTGGATCTGTCCTTGGTGCTGGTGATAGTAAATGGGCCTGGCCATCAGCTTGCTTTGGTCTGTAATTCTAACAAGAGGTTACATCTTAATTAATGTAGCACAGAAAGAAATGTTAAGTGAGCTGGACAATGATGTACTAGTAGTAACTATTTTAGCAAGTCACATGTTGACATGCACACTGATCTATGAGTCATTCAAAGGAGATTTATGATTTGGTGTACTTGAACTCAATCCATGGTGCTTTGTTCACACAAGTAACTAGTCATTTCTAAGGTCTGAATCATATACTTCAAGGCCCGAAAGAGAGAAATGGTATTTCATTCATTTGTCAATATTACTGGGGCAAATCTTGAGTAAAGGTCACTGGAACTTATATGCCTAATTCAGCAAGTCACCTCACACAACATCTTAGTGATCATCAATAACTAGTAACATATTTTGATATTTCAACTACTAGCTCATAATATGTACAGCTATTGTTACAATGTACATAGCACTGTTATTCTATGTAGGACAGGACAAACAGTATTAAATATGCACCTTGCTCATCTGCTCTGAGAGATCCTCAATATAAGACCAAAGATCTTCCTCATCCGATGACATAGACTGTGATTCAGTTGGCCAGAATGGGGAACCAGGGATCGGAATTGCATGAAGCTCGCCATTTTCATAGGTGCAAGTGTACTGCATGAGGGCTTCCTGGAAAGTATTATATTTATAGTGGATATTCCCACTAACATGATTCACCCGCTGATGGCGCATCCGTCACTGACAAATTCAGAATAATTGAGAATCAAAACATTGGAAAATGACAACAAACCATAGTTCACACAGATGCCATCACACTGGACTAGCATCTACAAAAATTTGACACATTGTGTCCTCATGCAATCCTTGTCATCAGGGCTTGGGGCCTACTCAGGAGGTACTCAGGCCAAGAAAAATTGCTGAACAAGCTACCTTGAGGCCATACTAGTAGACAGCGAGTTTGTCATAGAGACTACCGGACATGACATGATCAAACACAGCATCAGATCGAGGTGTTCAACTACCAAATGCCAGCACTAATTACAGCATACCTTGCATAGAGTCTGGAGAGAGATAGGAAATGTGTGATGGGATTTTTTGAGAGGCAGAAAGATGTTGATGCCAATGATGTCAATGCTGGCCAAGTGTTTATCGAAGCTGTTGATATCCATCATGAGTATTGAATGTTTACTTACTTTGCTTTGATTACAAAGTTCTACAGATGCTGAGAAAATGTGCCTTTCAATTCTCTCATCTGACATGTATCTTGCTTCAGCACTCATCCATCAGGATGTCATTCCCTGTTCCCCAATTAATCCTTCAGTTGGCATGACCATTGAATGCTTGGAGTTTTATTGTATCATATGCCAGCGATGCCCAAACTTCTCCATTCAAGCTTTTATGAAGACACTCTGTGATTTGCAAGGTGTGAGTCATAATATCATTATTTATACAACAATACTTCATCATCTATCTAGAAACATTTCTGTAGCTACATTTCATGTCAGTTGTTGATCGCTTTGGATCTCTACTTGCTTATTTGCACACGGGTTTGTTCACTAGTCCAGGAGGCAATAGGACAAGGTGCTATTGACTGAAATCTCAAACACACATGTCCTGCATGTTTGTATACCCTGAATGCAGAACCTCAACTCAAGTTTAGTTTGTTGTATGTGATGGATGGGAACAATTCACTCAAGCGAGTCCTCAAGTGAGTCCCTAATGAGGACCATGATGAAGATTCAGTATTACAGAACAGTTCCCAATCATCAGAGCTCCCAACCTCTCAATCCATCATCAATTATTGTTACTTGACCAGGGAGTATGTTGATGCTTTTGCAGACACATTGAACCCTCAAGTCGATTTGTTTGACGATGACGACGAGGTAAGCTTCAACTACTACAATTCGATTCTAGTGACTAATGCTTTGATAGGATAACAACCTTTGTGTGAGTTGATGGAAAAATATGAAAGATGACAAAATGAAACAGATGTGGGGAGTTTTTGATGAGTCAGGGATCTTTATGGCAGTGTGTCAACATGGTTTTACACTTATCATTGCAGACATGGTGCAGAGCAGTGAACAGTATGTTCAATTCTTTATTCTAATGTATTTGAGTTAGTGACTAACAACATTCCAGTGCAAAATATCTGCTCACTGTTGTCTCAAGGCTACTCAACACATTCAGACACAACCTAGGCAGGGGGTACAACATTGGATGTAGGTTCAAGACCACACTCTCTCACAGTTCTCTTGGTCCTCGTGCTCATACCCTGAATCACACCTCGCTTGTCGGAGCTTTTCATGGTCATGCCCACTGCTGGTCATGTCGACTGGATCATCTTACAACATATGTCACTGGTCTCGGCTTAAAAGACCTCAAGGGTTGTGAACAGACATTTCCAAAGTCAAACACACTTGCTCCTGCCACTCATTATGTGAGTGTATTCCACCATCATCAAGCAATCTTAGGTTATTTCGAGCACAATGATGAATTTGAAATATATCATAATTTAAGTGAGTTGCATGGTGCCTTTTATTACGTTTTGTCTGACAATTTCATTGGTAGCTATGTTCCTATACAACAACTACAAACAGGTGCTTGACATTCTGTATGATGGCCAAACTGTTTTTCCATGTCTGATGCAGGAACTCAGTGTCATGGACGAGTCAGAACTTGAGCTGTGGCTCGAAAATGAACATGTGTATCTCCTGAGCCATACTCATGAGCCGGAGCAGGAGACTCTTCAAATGGAATATTGGCAGAAGCTCGTGAACTTGTCCACAAGCAAGTGCACACCTATTTTCTTTGATCCCTGCAAAGACGCTTATCTCTAGTGTTAGGAAGGAATTAGATGGGACAGCATGGTCTATGACCACGCCAGGATCATCCTTTGGACAGGCTGACATTAGCATGACAGTAAGACTTGAGACAGCATGTCATCATGCACTTGAAAATTACGAGAAGGACCTGAAAATCGTGCATGAACTAGAGATGAAGCTTGGCATGGACAAACATTGGCAACCTGAAGATATCGAGTGGCAAAACGCTGGACAACTCGTTGCTAACAGGAAGTTCCAGCTGGCATTGGACATGCTTGAAGGACTAATTGTTGCTAGGATCTTCAAACTCTCCAAGATGAATAGGGCAGGAACAGGTATGTCATTGGTTTCTGTTTGAACTCTACACTTAGTGTACATTGTAACTAGGCTATAAAATGCGAAAACACATTGGCAAGGCCCTCCAAGTCTGGTTGCAGCCATTTGTATGGATCTCGATCACTATAATCTCACTGCTCATGCATTATCCCCACCACATCCAGCACTGAAGTGGGAAGACATTGTTGAATACACATTCCTTGCAGATTTTGAGCTCCTTCATGATGCATGTGAGGATATTTCACAATGCCTGTGGGCTACTCCATCTGGTTGCCATGCAATGGACTTGTATTTCAAGATGTGTCGCATGAGGGAGGAAATCAAGTGTCTGAATGTGGAGATCAGGCGTGTGGCTACTTATCTGCAAGATGAGAGACATTACCTGGAGGAATGCAAGATGCTATTGTGCACACTGCACCAAGGGTTGGCCCATCAAGTACAGATCCTCTGGAACACGCATGGCCGCTTCCTGGATCATCACTGCCAGCGGCTGCGAGACATCACAGGGCTACCTGGGTTTTCCAGGACACTGATCCCTGGGCAGGCCCTGTACAATGGTCCAGGAGAGAGTGTGTCATCTCTGTCAGTACAGGTGGCTCATCAACTATGTTCCGCTACTGTCAATGAGTCATTGGCCTTGGGGACTTTGAGTGGGGATGAGGACAGGCTTGAGGACCTGGAGGAAGAAGAAGACAATGAGCAATTGGCAGAAGAGGAGTCTCGCACCTTGCAAGATATCCTAGAGGTCTCAGGTCACTGTCATATCCCATAATATCCATGCTTCTCTTCCAGACTCCAGACCTTAGATCCGATCCGGTCCGATGCATAGATCCGCTTCCGTTCCGATATAGATAAGCTTCCTATTTCATTTCCTGTTCATTTAATGTTAAACACAGCCTATTCGGTATTTCCTTATTTCTGTTGTTTCGGCTATATCTATTACCGGTATGATTGCTGATCCGTCTACCTATGTTCATTTCCAACTTGTGATTATTAACCTTTGCATATGCTTTTTACATAGCCTCGGATACTGCTTACTGATCTTTTCGTTATGCCTACTAGTATATAAACTCGTGTAAATGTCCTGTAGTACCTCAGTTCGAATATCATCTTAGTTTGTCCTCTTTCCATCTTCCGGACTTGAGTACTTCTTACTCTTGTCATCCTCCGAGACTTCGGATAGAATCCGATAGTCTACATCTCCGGCTCTACCTTCGGGTAGTCTATACTCTGTTTGTTTCTAGTTTGGATACGTCTGGATTAGCCTTACACGCATTTCCGATATCCAGAAGATGTCCGGATATACTACGATACTCGTCTGGACCTTTGGATGCGTCATTAGTACTTTGAAATAAGGGACAGTACTTGGGAAAGGGGCACAGCACACGAGCTGAGGCCAAAGTCCTTCGGATCCGATCCTACAAGAGTATGACCTTAACAAACTGAGGTACTACAAGACATTTACATGAGTTTATATACTAGCAGGCATAACGAAAAGATCAGTAAGCAGAATCTGAGGCTATGTAGAAAGCATATGCAAAGGTTAATAATCATGAGTTGGAAATGAACATAGGTAGACGGATCAGTAATCATACCAGTAATAGATATAGCTGAAACAACGGAAATAAGGAAATACCAAATAGGCTGTGTTTAACATTAAATGAACAGGAAATGAAATAGGAAGCTTATCTATATCGGAACGGAAGCGGATCTATGCATCAGATCAGATCAGATCTAAGGTCTGGAGTCCGGAAGAGAAGCGTGGATATTATGGGATATGACAGATAGATTACAGTACTGTGTGATTTTTCCATTCTTGTTGAGTGTGCCATCCATGTTCCATATGGGTATGGGCTTATCAAGTTCATGACTCTTGATAGAGTTTTGATGGATGAACGTCCAGTCGATAAACTCACCTTCAGTGCCTGAGTCGATCAGGGCGGCTGCTTCGATGATTTTTTTGACCTTAGAAGAGCAAATGGTGAGTGGAATATGCATAGAATTATGATCGCCAATGCTCTGTACTAAAAGTCCTACTCTAGGAGATTCTGACACCAGTGCAGATCCCCGTTCTAAAGATCCCCTTCATTGTTGGATTCCTCCTTCTTCTTCAGCTTCTTTACCTGGCATGCTTTAAATGCCTTCCATTCCAGAAACTCCTGGTATTCGGCATCGTCCTTCTTGAAGCTGGATGCAGAGTTAGTCTGGGTTTTCCTAGCGGTAGTTACCATAGGGTGATTTGGACAGTCTTTAGTGAGGCCTTTCTTGCCGCATTTGAAGCAAAGGCTGTTCTTGTGCCTGTAGTCATGCTCTTGGGGCGTGAGATAAGTCTTCCTCGTACATTTCTCACCATCATCATCTTCTCCTGCCTCCATCTTATCAATGTCCATAGCATAGGGGTCTCTAGCCTTCCCCATGGTTGGAGGATTAAGGAGTGTCCTCCTTACCTCGAAGTCGAGGGCTTTGCTGAGCCATGCATCAATGGTGTCTGGGATGTTTTCGAGGGCAAGTATGGCAGCGACTAGCTCTCGTTTGAGGCCAGTGCGGAAGAACAGGATTTTTGTGTTTTCTTCTTCTATGCCAGTATCAGCGAGGATGGTGTGGAATAGGGATGCATAGGCAGTGATGCTGCCAGTCTGTTTGATGGTGGAGATTTGTTGCATGGTGGTTTTGATGATGTTCTTGGGGTAGAAGGTCGCCTTGAACTTCTTGGTGAATGTTTCATATGAACTAAAAACAGAGGCATCTAAGGTTGCTCATTTTAGTTCACCTTCAGCCCACTTGGCTGCTTCTCCCTTCATCATCCTACTTAAAGTAAGGTTAATCTTCTTTCTGTCTTCATTATATACTTCTGCATTGAGCAGGAAGTATGCTTCCATCTGTAAGGACCACATGGTGGCCTTGTGAGTGTCTCCATTGAAGATCTTGGGAAGAGAGCCAATTTCTTTAGGTATATCTTTGTCATCTGAGTCGGTGTTGTGGATGTCTGGGTTAGTTGGGTTCAGTGGAAGGGGAGCTGGTATATCTTCATAAGATTCAGTCCAAAAGTTCCAGCACTGTCCTTGGGGCGCTAATGAGTCATAACAGGTTCTCCACTCAGCTATAGTCCAAGTATTGTTATCTTCTGTCTTCACAAGGGTTTGCCTAGATTCACTCCAGGTAAAACCTGGTGGGTACTGTCCTTGGTGAGATGTTGTGGGTTCTGGGTTTGTGCACCAGTTACAAGTAACAGTGCCTAAAGATGTTAACTTGACCTTTTGTTATGCTTAGCGTTGTTTAGATGTCTTAACATTTCAAGAGTCAAAGTTAAAGTCAATGTTCTGATGAAGATGAAGCTATATTGCAGGCCCTTGTCTGTGTAGGTCAAGTTAAAGATACAAAGTGTAAAGAGTAAGATATATATAAGAGTATTAAAGTGGAGCTTGAATATGGATAGTGAATAGGAAAAAGAGAAAGATAATTGTATGATGGAATGTAATATCATACTATAGAATGATGAGTAAGCATGTGACAATGTGAAGAGGTGAAAAGATAGAACTGTAACAGCTTCTTCTTCCCTGCACTGTTTGATGTAAATGTTGTCCATTGTTTTCTCTCAATAACTAAGTTCTTGGTAAAATCCTTTATCCTTCCAAGTAAGAGTGGTAGGTGATGTACCAGTAAACTTTGGGCAGTAGAACAAAAGATGTCCTGGAGAAAGTTCTCTGCATACTCTGCAATAGTAGTCCAGGCAGTTGGTTTGTCTATGCCCAAGAGTCTTGCAGTAGCAACATACACAATTTTCATTGGGATTAGAGAAAGTGATGTGTAATGGAGAAGGAGCAGGATGTATGCTTAGCACTTCATCTTCACTAGTGGCTCTTCTTTTTCCTGTTCTACAATATCCTTGACCATGAGCTTTTCTTCTGTGAGTTGAATTGGCTTTAATCTGCCCTTTTTGCTTTGCAGTAAGAATGAATGTAGAGGAGTCTGTTGGCATCAATACTTCTTGTTCTGCTTCCATGATTAGCTCAGCAGGAGTAGCAGGTTGTGTAGTACCCATTGCCTCGACAGGGACAATCCTGTCCTTGAAGGTATGAGTGGATAGTGAGGTGGAAATGGTCATTGGGGGGTGAATATGAAGTGCCTTAAGAGCGGCAGCTAGGTCTAATATTTCTTAATGAAAAAGATATTGCTCATTAGGGTTATTTTCTATTTCTTCATGGGAAGCAGAAAACACAGTATAAAGGTTGGAAGGATGTTCCTTGGTTTCTACTAAGGTAATGTTTGGTGATGTGGGAGTGGGGTGTGCTCTAGACAGTGGCTGCATTTCTTTATGCAGAATTGTGATCATAGTGTTTTTGACCTGGGTGAGACTGTTAACAGCAGCCAATAACTGGTCATGCACATGAGGAGGCACAGGTACTGTATCATTATAGGATGGAGGAGGGTTGGTAGCTGTTTGTTTAGCTGGAGATGGAGATGGTGGATGAGTGACTCCTGCCATTTGCTCAGTGATGATATGAATGATGGTCTGGATGTTAGCTTTAACTTCATGAGGAATAAGGTGCAAAGCATAAGAGAGTATGTGCTTTTGTAAATGCATAACTCCATATTGGATGTCAGGGCTTCCAATAAGGCAGGTGAGTCTTTCAATAAGGTCAGTGGAGTGGACGATGTTAACAAGAAGGTTGATAAAATAGGCATTTTTTTCAATGAGGATTCTGTTGATTTTTATGGCATGTTGGAGGCAGAGGAGCACTGCCTTGGTGAGAGGGAGATCCTCAGTATTTGAGATGAAAGATTCAAATCATTCTTTATCTGAGAACTCAGCATTTGCAAAGGTGGATTCATAAGGGAGTGTGTATGAGACTGGAAAAGGCATTCTGTCTGAGAGGATTGGATCTGAGTGAAGAGTATATTGTCAATATAGTTTACAATTTATGATTTTAGAGCAAGTTTCTGTTCTTATATGCTACGAGTTTCCTTGGCATTTCCTAGGTTTCTTCTGGGATCCACTCATTACTGGGAGAAGAGTAGCCTTTCCAAGATACCAGATAATTGCAATGTTTCCCTACCCCTTTATGTGTAATGATTGCTTCTATCTTGTACTCTTCTTCTTCTTCTTCAAGATCAGGTGGTTGTTCCAGAGTTATAGTCTAAGATTGGCAGTGGACAGCATACCTTATCTCTGACTTTCTACGGTTAATACTTCTTTCCACAGGATCTTTCCATCATTCATTGCATAGCAATATTATGACAGGCAATCACTTCTTCTCTTATCTTTTGTAGATGCCTGACTTGTTCTTCAGCAGTGGGGACCTTTGATTCAGGGATAATATGAGGGATTGCCTTAGGTTCATATTCCATCATAATGTAGAAGGGGGAGGCATCTTTGGTGGCATGTTTCGATGATTGTGGATGAATTCAGCAATGGGTAAATGTTCTACCTATTCAGAGGAATCATTTTGGCAATAGATCCTTAGATAGATCTCCAGTTCTTGATTTAGTTGTTCAGTTTGTCCATCAGCTTGTGGGTGATATGCTGTGAATGGGGCGATAGAATAATTAAGAAGCCGGGCTAATTCAAGAGAGAATCTGGAAAGAAATTAGGGTCCTCTGTTGGATATTATTTTATCATGCAGGCCAAAGTGTTTGAAAACATGCTTCAAAAATAGCTTCACTACTCCTTCTGATGAAATAATTGTGTGACAAGGTGTGATAATCACCCCCTTACTAAGCCCATGGTCTACCATGACCATGACACTGTCAAAACCTGATGATACAGGGAGGTTGGTGATAAGATCTATAGAGATCTGTGTGAAGGGTCATGTAGTGGAAGAGGCAATTGGCATAAGAGGCAGGGTGACAGGGTGAGTATCTGCCTTCATTTGCTGACATGTGGCACATCCATCAACATATTTTCAGATAAAGGTTCCCATGCCAGGCTACCAAGCCTCTTGCTTAACCAATTCTTTGGTTTTGAAATGCCCAGGATGACCTGCTGTAGCATGATCATGGTGTTGTTGCAAGATGAGTTGATGGTGATCAGTGGGGATATAGGCATGATTCTTGTAAGACAACAAATTGTTTTTGATAGTCCAATCAGAAAGGGCAGATTTCATAGGCGGAAGGCAAAGGTCATTCAAGATATCTGGTGCAACAGAAAATATAGGATCAAGTAATGGGTTGCTGGATGCAAGGGTAGATCGAAGATCATCATCAATAAGACAAACAAACATTGAATCTGGCAATAAGATAGTTTCCTGATTATCAGAAGATCCATCATGATGATCAGGTCAACAGGACAATGTGTCAGATACAACAAGCTTAGAGCCTGGAATGTGGTGCAGTTCTAGGTCAAAAGAAGTCAGGAATAATTGCTAATATGCTTGTTGCCAGGAGAGACATTCCAATTTACAGAAATAAAGCAGATTCATATGGTCGGTGAATATGATAACCAGGGATGAATGTTCTCCTAAATAATATTGCCAATTAGAGAGAGCTCTGATAATAGCCAATAATTCATGATCATGAATAGGATAATTTCGTTCCACAGGTTCAAACAACTGGGAGAGATAGGCACATGGGTGATAAATGCCATTATCATCTGTTTGCAATAAAACTCCACCTGATGCTACCAGGTAAGCATCAGTAGCTATTGCAAATTGTCACAAAGAGTCAGGATTACAGAGTATGGGATGACTTGAGAAACATGTTTTCAGTCATTCAAACATTTCTTGACAGGTTGGAGTCTATTGGAATAATACATCCTTTTTGTGAGATCAATAACAGGGTGAGCTATATCAGAGTAGTGGGAGACAAAGGTGTGATAGAAGTTACAAAATCCCAGGAACAAATGAACTTCTTTAACTGATTTAGGAACTAGCCAATCTTTAATCCCATTTGTCTTGTCTTTATCCATTTGGATGCATCTAGGTTTAATGATCATTCCCAAGTATTCCACTTCATCAGAGTCAAATGTGCATTTCTCTGGTTTGAGGAATAACTTTTCTTGACAAATCTTTGTCAAGATCCTGTGGGTTCTTTTACAATGTTCCTCAAATATTCATTTTGATGAAGAAGTTTGCATTATGTAAGCATTCTACCAGGGAAGAAGGGAGCGGAAGAGGATATCAATTCTTTATGGTCTGGTCATTGAGGTAATGATAATCTTGACAGGGGCAAAGTTCTCCGCTTTCCTTGCTGACAAAGAAAAATCCACTGGCTTGTGGGGATTTTTATTTAACAATAAATCCTTTTGCAAGATTTTCATTAATGAATTTCTTTACTGCAAGTCATTCATTTGGTGAGAGGAGATATATCTTGGACGTCTTGGGTACAAAACTAGGTTTTGTTTCTATGCGATGATCAATGCCAGGCCTTTCTGGGGAAGTTGATTCAATCCATCTTTTGTGAATATATCTGCAAAATTGTAAAGATAGGAAGGGATGAGTTCTTTGAATGTCTTCTTCTGTTTGATCTTTTCTTCCAGTGTGAATTCTTGAGCTTTATTGCTAAATTTAAACATTTCTTGTGGAATTTCTTCTACCATCTTTAAATATTCTCCATTATCTGTAAGAGTTTCTTCATTGAGTATAGGGAGGGTAGTCCACATGTCTTCCTTGGTATTGAAATTCTTATGGTTTGTCATATCCTTGAGAGGTCTTCTAGTTGTTTTCTTCACATATTCTTCTATCTTGGTAGACTTTGGAGTTGGAGGAAGAGATAGAGTTTGATTTGTCCAGTGGATATAGGGGTTCATTGCCCAAAGCCAAGGTATTCCTAGGAGAATTTGATCTTTAATCCCAAGCTTCATAATGTTGAATTTCCCGATCATTGTTCTTTCATCAATCTTAATGATGAGGGTGCAATATTATTCTACTGGTCCACTGCTGAAGTAGCTTCCATTTGCAGTTTTGAATAAGAAACAGTTTTTCCAATTTCTTGGTTCTGATCTTGTGCTTCTTTATGAAGTCTTCTAAAATTTAGGTTCTAGCTGCTCCAGAATCAATTACTGTACTGGTTTCAACATTTTTCTGATGTTGACATGCACAAAACATGTTTTGTACATGAACATGGCAAATGTTGAGCTTGTAAATACCTTTCATGATGAGCCTATGGTTATGCCTGGAATTTTCTTTGTAGCACTCATAATTTATTTGAGTATTTTCGGGCTCACAATGAGTGCAACGCTACTTAACATTCAAAAAATAATACTTATACTTCTGAAAGATTGGTTTCAAACTTACAATTCTTCACTTAGTCAGCAATTTCTCACACCTTCTACAATTTTCTTACACATTTTCACATGTTCTGAAACATACTCTGTGACATATCCTGACATACATATTACATAAT
>MU172276.1:250758-262257 GCA_016695485.1 Suillus hirtellus | reverse complement strand
GGGCTGATCCATGTTAGAGGCTTAGTTTGATCTCCAATTGGTTTGTGAAGATAAGGAGTATTGATATAGCTCTGAGAATCATCGCATAGACATACATCTGTATTTGTTGAAGTCATAGCACTGCATCGCGCTAGTTATTGACTTTCTTTAGGATCATAGCACTGCATCAAGCCAGTTACTGATTCTGTTTCCCCTTTAGTCACTGAGTACTTCCTTTGAAAATTCAACACACTTTTTCCCACAAACAACCACATTATTGACTGTTGGTATTTGTCTGAACTGTTGACTGTGGTAGGATACTGAAAATTGGTGAATTTTACTGTTTTCACATCCTAGTAAGACAACGTGTTCACAAAATGAGAGTAACTAGAACATAAAGTTCCTTTCTTTTGCCAATGGCTTGTATCACACATACAGATTCTTCTGTGTTATGAACTCAGATGGTTCTTCCGTAACAATCCCAATAAAGGGAGATCAAATGTATGGTATCAAGAGGGAGCTTTGACAAGAGGTAGAACTCTGTCAAAGTGATCGAGCAATGGCTAGTCTTCTCACAAGAAGCTAGATCAATAGGATCCCTTGGTCCTAGGAGTGTATCAAGGAGAACTGAGTAGATTCAAGTCAAGGAAAAGAGTACAGAAGTAACTAGGGTTTAAATGGGTAAAGAATCGTGCACAGACCAGTCTGAGGGACGTTGTAAAAGCACAGAAAAAGGAAGTCAAAGATAAGGGGATCCTCATGGTTGACATGAGGTAGTCTAGAAGCTAGATGGGGATCAAAGAGAAGAGAAGATGGTACATGCATAGTTCGTGAGGCATTCTGTGAAGAATCAAGAAGAGAGATGGGGATCAAGAAGAGAGAGCATGCATAACCCTGCAAGGTGAATAGAAGAGAAAATGATGGGGTGACTGTAACATTCTGGAGATACTATCGTCAATATAGATCTCCTCTTTAAAAATCCTTGTTAATGTGTCTTGCTTCTTCTTCTTCCACTTTTCATATAGGTGGGAAAGGTTGTTTCTTCTTCTAGGGGCATTCTCTAGCGCGATGTCCAATTTAATGACAAGTAGAGCATTTTCTAATGTACATATGTTTTTGCTTTTCTGCCTTGGTAAGTCTTTCAATTTTATCAATTACCATGGCATTTGTCTCAGGCAGGAGTAAATCTTTGATCTCCAAATCTCCTCTTCTTCTGCTGGGGAAAGGATTGGGACCTGATAGACTACAGTTGCATGTAGCAATTGTCCATCTCTACAACTGCTGCAACATAGTTGTCAAAGTTCTTTGGGACATTTCCAGAGTTGAACAACTTGGTAAGTAATCCAGTATTTAGTCTGTTCTGGAAGTGGTATATCTTTGCTTGTGCAAGAAGCCTTTGAAAATAGGCAATATAGTTCTGGAGATCTCTGTTTCCTTGTTTGAGATTGGTGGTCTTTGCCATAGCTGTGCCAGAAGGGTCAACAGCTCCAAAGGCCTTATCAAATGCTTCTTGGAAATCCTTCATCATCCCATATCCTTTCTTCTGTCTGGAAGTATCTTTAGATTGGGTGTTTTCTAAAATTTCTTCTTTCCAGGGCCTTGTGTTTCCTTTGTTCATAAGGGAAGTGATGAAGATGATGTGCTGCTTATCACTTTTGTAAAGGTCCTCATTAATGTCCATGTAAGTGTTGCAGGACAATATGAAGGACTTGGATAATTCTCTATCCCCATTGAAGACTAGGGGATGGTCAATCTTGTACTCAAATGGCTTTGCTGCAGTGTTTAACATGTTTAAAGGTGGTACAGAAGTACCAAGGTTTAGGGCTTGTAATCTTAGAGTAAGCTAAGTCAGGTTGTCATTCTTGCCTGCACTAGCTGTATTGCTCAGCTATGTCTTTTCTGTTCTGGTTCTGGTTTCAGGTTTCTAAGACACATATTGATGTAGGTGTCTTGCAGAGACTTGAATCTTTTGTTACAAACTAGGATAGTTCTAACAACAACAGTTCAACAGAGTTTTGTAGTTGTTGAGATTCTGCAAGTCTTTCAAAAGAGAAAGAGTTCTTAGACTTAATTGAAGGAGTGCTGCAATTAAGAATCAAGTATCTGACAACTTAAGATTGGAGGTCTTAAGCAAAGAAGTTTCTAGGAAAACCTAGTAAGATTCAAGTGAGGTTCTACATCATAGTACATGTGCTTAAATAAGCCAATGTGTGCGCACAGACCAGAGTAATTGTGAGATAATAGTACAGTTCCAAGAAAGGTAAGCAAATTCATAGGAAGATAAAGAAAAAGAGAACATAATAGGAATGTTATTGTAACATGGATGCTGATGTGTTTGTATAACACTTGAGGGGGAGTGTTTAGAGCTGATGTGTCTGAAGAGAGTAAGGCTGAGAGCCAGAGAGCCAAAGGGAAGATGGGCACCATGGCTGAAGAATAGAGCACATCAAGTGCAAGCATCTCCAAATGGAGAACATCGATGATGTGTCAGCATTGGCAATCTTTTCATTCTTTAAGTATATATTTTTCATCAAAACTATTGCTGGCAGACTCACCATATAAGAGGACACTGCCTTTGTTGAAACTTCCCAAATTCAAAACGAATACTGAGACATGAGTAAAGTCCCACTGTAATGTTTGAGTACAGGTGCTGACATACATGTAGTCATACCTTTGTTTAGGTACAAACATTCATTAATAGAGATTTGACACAAATACTGAGACTTGTACCTTTGTCTAGTGTGTCATAACACCTCCTGCACATCTAGTTTCTTCACACCAGGGATGATTAGCATTTAAGTCTACTGCAGATGTGACACTCAGATGTTGTTACAGTGACCCTGGCATGAGCCCCCAGCTACTGACCTGCCCTCTGCCGCCATGCACAGCACAGATAGAACATGGGAACCGTACCTAGCTTAGGAAAGCTAGTGATGACAGAACAATGGACTGTGTTAAGACCATGCACAAAGGGTAGGACTGATTCTGAGGGGCTTGGCTTCAGCTTGTGCGCTGCACCCCTTACCCGAGTATGTGCCCTTAATTTCAGATTGGTGTCTGAAGAAAGTCCGAAGGTATCTGAAGATGTCTGAAGATGTCTGAAGATGTCTGAAGATGTCTGAAGGACATCCAAAGGCGTGGGAAACTTTGGAAGGACTTTCCGGACGGGTGCAAGTAACTTCCGGAAATTACGATGAGGTTGTGGCCTAATACAGATACGTATAATGGCTACTCAGGACTTGTCCTGAGTAGAAGCAAACAGAGGAATAGCTGCAAGGATGAAGTCCGAAGCAGAATAGGTCCGGAGGACTGCGGGAAAGATCCGGATAGACTTCTGGAAACTTTGGAGGATCGGATGGGTGGAGGAGCGGAGGAGCGGAGGATCGGAACTCTGGCCTAGGGAATTCCTCCCTAGGCCTGAGATGGATATTGACTAAGTTGAAGGACTAGAACTGATAAGAGGATTTAGGGTGAGGTCTAGTGTGAGGACTAATATGATATTCAGACTGAGGTACTACAAGACATGTACAAGAGTTTATATACTAAGTGACTACCGGAAAGATCAATAAGCAAAGGTCTGAGGCTATGTATGAGGCATAAGCAAAGTTAACAAACACGAGTCGGAAATGAGGCATAGGTTAAAGGATCAGTAAGCATACTGGTAGTAAGTATAGCTGAGGTAACGGAAACAAGGAATACCGGATAGGCTGTGTAAATGTTATATGCACAGGAAATGTATTATGAAGCTTATCATATATCGGATAGGAAACGGATCCATACATCGGATTGGACCGGATCGGATATGGTCCGGACGAGATGTGTGGATATATGTGCAGAGGTGCAGGGATCTGGATGGGTACTAGAGACATGGATAGGACATTCGAAGGTCCGGATGAGGCGTGGGAATATTATCAGATGTAGGTCCGGAATATGGGATATGACAGACTGAAGGGCTGTTGATGATAAAGAACAAGGCTGTCTTGCCTTGACGACATGATACTTGGACCATTGGTCCATGATGACAAAGATAGGCCTTCTGGCCTTATGATGATAGATGTATGATAGATGATAAGCCAGAAGATGCCAGGCTTAGGTAAGCATTCTGGAATGCTGACGAATGATGAAGAACATCAACGAATGATGATGGACAATGATACCATATGATGACATAGACCTAGAAGGTCTATTAATGGTTATCAAGATAGAAGGCAAGCTCCACGCTGCCTCATGTACTGATAGAAGGACTGCACCACAGTCCACAGGTGGATAGAAGTCTGACCTCGTGTAGGTTATCTCTGACTCAATAGATAGACAGATTCAAACCCAGCTTCAAGCTAAGCCTAGATATGATAGAGTAGACTTATATAAGTTAGAAGACTAAAGTAGATGTTCCTTACTTTAGTCTTACTCAGACCAGACCCACTAGATACTAGCTATTCCAATTCACACTTGGTTTATCTTGATCTCTGATTTGTACCTTCAGAAGGACTTGGGACCCCTTCTGCCTGTAACCCGCTATCATTGTCAACCACCGTTCGACATAGCAATCTCTGCTCTTCTGTAGAGATGACCTCATGAAGCTCAACATACCAGATGTTGCTCTTTTGCAACTACTATCATTATATCACCTGATTTCACATGCGATGACATACTGTCATAACAGATGTGTGCTGGATAGTTCCATTTCATTTTGAATTTATCTTAGTGATCTATCTCTGCTGATACATGTTCATACATATATCCATGTATTCTGTTCTGTGAGTGCTATTATACATATCTTGTGGATCCAACATTTATGTCACATCAGATCTAATATTTTTCTGTGCACTCATCCAATCCATGTCCTGTCTCATATTGCTAACCCCACTAGGTGTATAATTAATTAATTAGCACATTACTCAGGATTTCCGCCATGCATGATCTCATTCATTCATTGAAAACAGAACCAGGCCCAAATGTAAGATGAACTTTGAAGTCACTCATGCATCAGCAATAGGCACCATTGCAAGACCATGATATGCATCTGCCAAAAATGAACCCCAGGAAGCAAGGGTTCCACTGAGTTTAACTCATTGCCACATTCATTGAGATGTGAAATCTCACCCCCTAATACCTCATTGACATTGTGCTCGGCCTCTGCTTGCTGAAGTCTGCCAAAGGTTGTGTTTAGCATGGGTTCCATGATGGGGACATAGTATTGACATATCTTGTCCTACTGGGTCAATGTGATCAGTTACCAGGGAGGTCGAGTGTGACTGAGTGAAATCCGTAGGCCAGAAATAGAATGGAAAAATACATCATGATCATCAAAGAACATAAAGAGGGATTGCAGGAAATCGACTGCAAGAAGCAAAGGGTCTGATAGATGCATTTAGCAAAGCTAGAGTAGCCATACAGGGTACAAAAAACCAGCATGACAAAGTGCAACACTGTTGAAATGGTACCCCAATATCAGCAGAACCAGATATCAAGTAGAGTTGAAGAATTATTTTTGCCAAGAAGCAACAAGGTTTGGTCTGGGAGCCATGCGTCATGTCTGAGGCAAAGGACTTTTCTATGAGTTGCAGATCTGAGGACTTAAAGGGACAGAAGTGAAGTCTTGAGAAAACTTTAGCAAGAAGATATCACTAGAAGTGGCATTGAGCCAAAACATACTTTTTCAAGTACACAAGGAGAAGGCATGTTGGCAAGGTAGTTTGCACAGAAGACAAGTCAAATCCATAAAGTTAGCAAAGACAGGAAAAAATGTGCGCTGCCATATGAAAGAATGAAAGCAAAAGGGATAAGTGGTCATAGAAAATGGCACTGATCATTGGCAGGTGATCCATGAAGGTGGAGGGTAATGGAAATGATGACCTAGCAAGCTTGTGTAGAGCACACACATCAGTCGGCCAAGCTGCCAAATGTACATGCCCAAATATGGAGAGCATGGCTGCCTCGAGATGGCACTACACCCATCAATCACTAATCATGGATGTACCCGGATGATGTAGTGTGCCACGCTGGTCTAATCCTGTGTTACCCTTCTCAATTGACTTCCCCACTGGGCAATAACATCATGGATTATCCCAGGATTGATCATCATCGCACAAGTCAATCTCATCTTACAAGGATAACACATCAATTGAAAAAGAAGCAAACATAAAAGTGGAGCACAAGACCAATGAATAAAACAGCTTTTGAAACGAAGAGTATCATCCACAACACAAAGTGCATATCAAAACATTAAGTTTATGGAGAAAACATACTTACCATGAGAATGTCCAGCTCTTTTTCAGCCTCTGTACAGCAAAGCCACATCCAAGCTCGCTTACTGTCCAGGTATTGTAGGCATGGAACACACTCAGAAAATTCTGTATTGGAGCAAACCGGTCCAATGTTGCCAGCATCATCTCCAATGGCACTGTGTGAAGGAGTTGTCTCTCTGTAGCCTGAGCATACACAGGATCTGAAGTCAATAATGTCCTTGACACCCCAAAATATAGCTGTCTCCACAGTTTCCTGTGGCAGGCTCTGGAGGTATCCAATTCACTTGGAATCTTGACCTCGCAAACTAGGCACAAAAAGGCAGTTTCAGCACACAATGAACCATAAAATAATGTAAGTTGGTAGATCCAGACAGGAGTAATTCAGATCAAAGAGCCAGGAAAAGTCACAAACTGTCACATGACATGGAAATGGTTAGTTTGTTTGATCAGGTATCATTTTTTGCATCAAGTATAGTCACAGAAGGTTGTGAGAGCACAAGAAGTGGCAGCAGAGAGCAGTGTGGAAATGAGGCAAATCAGGGTGAAGGAGTGGAGCAGAATACGTGAGTGAGCTAAAAGTTGAAGACAGAGTTGTAGAAGCATGGAAAATATGTACATCTCACCACACAAGGAGAGAGCCAGTGCGAGATGTGCAGCATGGCCATATGGAGCAGAGGTAATGTCCTGAGAGAGGAAGCATGACCTAGTTGAGAGAATAGCTGCCTTCAGAATGCGTACAACTATATCAATAATGAAGCGAGTTGGAATGAAGGATCAACAAAATTGTTTCAAAAGAAATAACATCATTCTTTTCTACCTATGTATGAGCCTGTGTCACATCTGCTTCTCATTTGACTCATCTGTGCTAAAAAGCAGGTTACTACCTGTACCCATGAGAACAAATACTGACAGAAGGTCTACACTGTAAGAGCATCTTGGCTTGCAACCAAGCAGTAGTTTGGGAGTTGCAACCATCCAATGTATGCAAATTAAGCACTTACAGGAATGGGAACAATCAATGAAGTCTTTGAGTGAATACATGCTGATTCCGTGAGGAATTGCAGGAACTTTCTGTCCTATCAGCTGCTGCTAACTCTTGATGGTTTCTACTTTCCCAAACTTATATTCTGGGATCGATTTGGATGCCATTGTCAGTACACCAAGAAGAATTCTGACTCTGGATAATGACATCCTGAGGCGATGAATGCTAAGTCTCCCCAGAACAATACTGGAAGTCGGTATCAGATAGCAGTGATGTGGTTGCTGAGAATTTGATGTGAGGGGATCAGACAGCAATGGAGGCCTGCAGAGCTGCCACTGCCACTTTTCTGCTTGGAGATGCATGATTTTAGAAAGTTGCCATACTAACAGTAAGGTTCTTGCTTACCGTAAGCGAAGTGTTGGTTTGCATGTCTCATGTACAAAGTAGCCACTAACAAAAGACCTAAGGAAAGTGGAGAAATACAGGGCTGACTTTAAAAAAACATGACCTAAGTTAGGAGGAGGCACTTTGTGCCTAAAGCTTGTTTGAGCCAGGTGGAGGCTACAATAATTGCACACCACAAAGGTAAAGAGCCTGGCCCTGGGGTGGGCCCATGCCTGCAAAAATTGAGCGTGTGCTACAAAGGACTGAGCCTGTGCCACAAAGGTAAAGAAACTGGACCTAGGATAGGTTAGCTATAACTATGCATATGTAGAAGAGTGTTGGTAACACATCTGGAAGGTTTTATGACATATGTGGATGAATGGATGGTCGCTTGCCTGACATTGGGATGACTTCCTTGACACTTGACTGACTTTACTGACTTTCCCTGACCTCTCATTGATGTGCCTGATGTTTTACTGACTTGACTGACTTTCCCTGACTTATGGCTATGTTGACTTGACTGACTTTCCTAGTCTTTGACTGACATTCCTGACCTTTCACTGAATTGACTGACTTTCCCTGACCTATGACTGACTTGACTTGACTGACTCTACTGATATCTGTACACTGACATTGCTAGCTATCTAATGTATTATTCTAACAGTATGGCCTGACCTCAAGGGAATGTTGCAGTGACAGCATTTTTCAACCTAGGACAAAAAGTTATGTAAATTACAAAGTGCTGCCATTACACTAACAATTCGCCACAGAGTTTGTAAAGAGAAGAAAATGTGTGAAGTGAAGGCTTGGCTGGTGGCAGGATGTCGGTGCTGCTAAACCACCACTAAGCATCACGAGTTTGCACAACAGGGATGATTTCACAAGATGCCCGAGTGATAACCAACCAGAAAAGATGTACATAGATGTGTTTGGCAATATACCCTGGGCAGATGCTGGACCCAAACTTGATTAATCTTCCATAAATGGTAATTTTGAGTTCACAGTAAATGAATGACCTTGACTGCCACCAGATCGACCTTGGCTGACCCATACATGTCCTATGGTGCCATGACCCTGTAGTGCTTTTATACTGTTATCTGATATATGTAGTCAAATCAGCACATAGCATGTTCAGGAGTTGGTGCTGGCTAATGATATACATGGTTCAGGGTCGTTCCTAGCAGAGCTATTAGGGTTAGTGGTCTGAACCAACATTGTGTGAACCACATTGACAAGTCAAACCATAGCCAACATGGTGTGTTTAATTAGAAGTAGCTTTAAAGCCATGTACCTATGCCCTCATGCAAGGTCACCAGAGAGAGAATCCAAGAGATCGAGCCGCTAAAGCACAGTGTCCCTGTCTGGCCAACACAGCTTTGCTGATATACCAAGATAGCAATGCAATGAGTATATGTGTATTGCTAGGATAAATTTAATGGGTTTTGACTCAGACTTGATTCAGTAGGGATGTCACTCCATGTCATGACTATAATGTTGAGGTCATGCAGACTGATTGGGCTCAGTTCGTTATCTCTGTTTGCAACAATATTGGTTTAACCTTGGTATTGACAGGTCTAAAGTGCGTGGTGATTGGGAGGAGCTGAGCCATCCATCAGGAGCTATATACCACTATAACGCGAAAACAGTGAGCATGGCTAGTATTTTGAGTTATATGCTTACTTGATAGTACTACAGTGAACATATGCAGAAATCAACATGAGGGAGTTCTCAGATGCTCAGCTCCAGAGACTCAAGTCATGGATCAGGGAGTCAAGATCCAAACTAAATGAAAAAGAATGGTTACTAGTAGTGGAGCCACTTCTAGTGGCAGGAATGAATATTTATACATACTACTACATGGTCCCAGAGAGAAGGATCATTGCCTGGCTAGAACCAGTAGATGGCTATATTCTTTTCCAGGAATGTACGGTGGCATGGCACTGGAGCCATAAAAGTATGTTGATTTTTTTGTCAATTTTGTCAATGAACTTGACTTGCACAGGACTTGAGCTAGAGGCTCAATACTGGTGAGTGACTGACAAAGGTTACCATCCTGAAGGAAACAAACATATCTAATTGCACCAGGAAACATGTTGAGTATTTTCCCCACAGAATCAATATACCTCTTCAGGATGTGAGAGCTTTGTAGATTAAATTGAGTTAGTATTGTGTCGGTGAGCTCTTTGGCATTGCTGTGCCCGACCAAACAAACTCAAGGAATGAACAGAGGCATCAACCATGGAACACTCAACAGCAGCTTTGATATTCTGGAGACCCAAGGAAATGAAGGAAATGGCTGCAGAACTGGCCATTGTAGGCATGTACCCTGATCTCAAACTATGTCTTCAAATTGGTGATCAAAACAGAGGGTTTTTCAGGATGCAACAGAATTATAGATGAAACATGTAATGTCATCTATGGTACGTGAGCCTTGGAAAGACTGGAAATATAAACTTAACTTTAACAGGCAGATTAGCGTATATGCTTCATATGATGCCATTTCCCATACAAGACATATCTTGATTGAAAATTCAAAGGTCATCACGAATATTTGAATCACCATGGCGAACCTGAAGCGCACTTGATGCAAATGCACTTAGTGACTGGGAAGCATGAACTTCTGAAAAAGTCTTCCTTCATGGCTGGTGCTGCAGTCACTATGCTTTGGCTTCCATTAATAGTGCTGGACCACCTTAAACATGTTTATGTCAATGGCCTCATAAATGTGGTGGACATTAGAAGATTTGCAGATGATTTTACCGCCCAAGCCAAAGCTCAAACTACCATGGTAGGTGCTATGTTGTGACCTAAACAAGAACACTTACTACTTGTCTGACAGGCAAGTGTTATTATGGTGGTCAATGCCAGCATTCTTGCAGTTCCAGGCTTAGGAACACAACTGGCCACAAAGGTTTTGTGCTCCATCTCTTTTATTCTCTGTGTCTACTGCATCATTGGGTGTATGATGGCACAACACTTGGTCCAGAGACTGAGGTCCCTTGACTTTGCAGTTTGATCAGGGGAGGGCTTGTGATTTTATTGGCAATAACCAGCTTTAGGCCTGGACTGATTCGATGATGGTATTCCATAGCCTCATACCATCATGAACATGAACAATAATCAAACCATTGCTATTGAGTATTATCCAATATAATACGTAAAGACAGGGTAAGGTTCATGTGGGTCAGCCATGAATAGTTAATAAAACAGTGGCTATAATTCCTGGCACCTCATTATGCAAAATAGCTGCCAATGTCTTATAGTTTACAAGGGAAACACCTGCTGGCTGTTAGGTGTTGCAGCTGTAGAAGTAACAGAACAATAAGATAAAATCAATGCTTCAGGCAAGCATGTATTCATTTTGAAATGTTGACAATCACTCAAGAGGTCTTTTTTTAGCTATAGTCATTTGAATCTTTACCAGTCGTCACTCACTCCCATCTGTATAACTCCCATCTTCCCCGATCATCACACAGTGTACTACTTATTTGTTACTAACATTGTTATAATTATGAACCATTTGTAGTGTGTACTATATCAATGATACTGAAGTTACTAGTACTACAACTGGAATTTCTCCATGCCTAGTACTACTTTTACACCACATATCAAATATACCACATCATACAGGCACTAGTAGTAGTAGTAGTAGTACAACACTAATTTAATTCTCCATCAGGCGACAGACCTGCCATACAATACTATGTCCGTCTCATATTATAACCTCCTCTTTCTCTGTTTCAAAGGTGGATATGTTATTTTTGTCATTCTCCAGAAAGTCAGTGAAGTCAGTGAAGTCAGTGAAGTCAGGAAAGTCAGGAAAGTCAGGCAAGTCAGGCAAGTCAGGCAAGTCAGGCAAGTCAGGCAAGTCAGGCAAGTCAGGCAAGTCAGGCAAGTCAGGCAAGT